>MCJB01050752.1:41619-133155 GCA_002018475.1 Nicotiana obtusifolia | reverse complement strand
AGTTTATGAATTCTCCCTGTGATAGTCATTGGGATGCAGTTATACGCATTATTCGGTATATAAAATCGGCTCCAGGCAAAGGACTACTGTTTGAAGACAGAGGTCATGAGCAGATTGTGGGATACTCAGATGCTGATTGGGCAGGATCACCTTCTGATAGGCGTTCTACGTCTGGATATTGTGTGTTAGTAGGAGGAAATTTGGTGTCTTGGAAGAGCAAGAAACAGAATGTAGTTGCTCGCTCTAGTGCAGAAGCAGAATATCGAGCAATGGCTATGGCAACATGTGAGCTAATATGGACCAAACAATTACTTAAGGAGTTGAAATTTGGTGAAATCAGTCAGATGGAACTTGTGTGCGATAATCAGGCTGCCCTTCATATTGCATCAAATCCGGTGTTCCATGAAAGAACTAAACACATTGAGATTGACTGTCACTTCGTCAGAGAAAAGATACTTTCAGGAGAGATCACTACAAAGTTTGTGAGGTCGAATGATCAGCTTGCAGATATTTTCACCAAGTCCCTCACTGGTCCTCGTATTAGTTATATATGTAACAAGCTCGGTACATATGATTTATATGCACCAGCTTGAGGGGGAGTGTTAGTTTTAGACATATGTATATAATAGTCTTGTCCCACATTGGTAGAGAAGAAGTATAGGATTGTAGAATATAGCTATAAATAAGGGCCTCTTGTATTGTATCAAAATACATCAATAATATATTTTCTTTCTCCCGTGCTTTCTCACAATTATCTCCATAACTTGAAAGCTAACTAAAGAAGCAAACGTTCACTACAACCGTCTGATTAGCATTCAATCTTGGTGTGTCATGCATTCATTAGTTTGGTGTTCTGGATTTAGGATGATATTTAGAGGTTTCTTCATCTTTGTGTATCTGAAGTTTATGATACTGAGCAAGTTTCCTCTCCAAATCTTTGATTGGTTGGGTGTTCTGAAGAGGAAATAACTGGTTATACTTTGAGCCAGAGAGTAATGGAAGTTCTTGGAAATACTTACATGTTCTTAGTTAAGTTTAATTTTCAAGATTTTGAATAATATTTGTATATGATGAAATGCCAGGAGAATTGCTGAACTGAAAAAGCTGGAATGTCGAAATGCTGTAGAGGATATTCTGTACATGTTAATAGTTTACAAGTTCTCTGAAATCGGAGTGCACTTGGTTCCTAAGCTCTCCAAATGCATGTACAATGGCAGGCTCGAGATATGGCCCTGTCGGGACTGGGAGCTCGAGTCTATCCATAGCTTTGAAGTACTCGAAATGGTTAGAGAACATCTTTCAACTGTTATCGGATGGAAAGAGAAGTCAAACGTGACAGAAAATTGGACCCCGGTAGGGGTCCCAAAGCTCCAAATCCGTCGAGTTTATGCTTCTTCGATTCTGTATGGATATTTTATGAAGTCGGCTTCGTTGAGGCACCATATTGAACTGAGTCTTGATCATATCAACTCTGATTATGGTGTTACTACTTCAAGCAACCTCTTAGTTTCAGGGTCGTGGCTGTTAAAACAAAACAGCGTTCCCTTTGGTCGTATCAGTGGCACACGATCTACATTAGCCGGTCCAACATCACTTATCCAGGGGAAGAAGAACGAAAAGCTTAGGTCTTATGTTATGAATTTTGACCATGAAATAATGCAGATGTGTGCAAAACCAAAATGCAAGGAGGCACTGAATCTGATAGAGAAACATTGTTCTGCACTTTTTGGCGATGAGAGCGATGAGGTAGTTTCCACGTCATTGGCGAGCCTGAAAAGGATTGTGTTAGAGGCTGTTGCTTTTGGTTCTTTTCTTTGGGATGCAGAAGATTATGTTAGGACACTTTATCAGCTCGAGGAGAACTAGCAATGCTAGAAGAGCGGTTTCAATCGAAGGAAGCACGATATACTCTTCGTAGTTTTGATCTCATTTAGTTGACATAACGAGGAGCTCCGCTCTTGACTTTCGCCGTGTAATGGTGTAAGGGAAAATTGTGCTGATTCCACGTGCGCTTATATATCCCATCAATCGTCGCCTGCTGCAAAAAAGAAGAAAGAGGCTCAAGGTTACAGTATAGATAGTAGTAGATAGTAGTTGGATGATATACTATGTAGTAGAGTGGTCATATATGCTGCAGTTTTCTTGATGTATATTCCAGGTATTCATTATCTGTGGATTTACACTTTGTAAATTTGGAGTTGTCATTATCCCTAGTATATAACTGATGAGGCGTGAGCACTTTCATGATTTTTGACATATCACAAGTGGGGTCAAAAGCCGAATGTCTTCGGAAATAGCCTCTCTATCTCCACGAGCTAGGAATAAAGTCCGCGTACACGCTACCTTCCTTGTGAGATTTTTTTAGGTATGTTGTCGTCGTTGTTGTTGTTCTACAAGTGGTCAAAAGAGAATATCTTGGCTTTTATTAGATTCCTATATTTTCAAGTGTCTATTGCAGACTCAAATCATGCATGTTCGGGCCAGTGGCGGAGCCACTCATTGGCAAGGGGAGTCAATTGACACCCCTTCGTCGGAATATTACACTGTGTAAATACGTTAAATTCTTAATTTTATATGTATATATTACACGTTGACTCTCCTTGATTTTTTCGTGTGCTTATTTATATTTTGATTCCCGTTAGCTAAAATTCTGCCTCTGCCATTGTTCAGGGAGTGAAATATTCAATTCTCACTGGCGATACCAACTCGTCAAAGTATTACTTATATACACCAATTATAGAAAATATTTTTATGTTTTCGATGTAGTTTTACCTACTGTGATAGGTCTATTTTGTATGAAAAAATTACGTGTACTTGATTTTTAAGTGATCTGATGGTGTAAAATTTCTTTCACATTGTTCATGTGTATTAGTTAAATTCCTGACGCAATGCTAGCTTTGACTTGGAATTAATGCGTTGTAAATATACTTTTAGGAGAACTGAGATCTGGTTCATTATTGACTAAACTTTAGAACTTGAAAATACAACATTTATGTATCACTGCGCAAGTCTCAGTAGCATGATTTTAGTATGAGTGCTGTGTAAATAATAAACCTATTTTATCGGGTACGGTATTTTAAAGAAATAGAAATTTTTTAAAATTTATGGTCTGAAATAATTAATTAAAATATATGTTTATAAATGATTTCATTAAGGGTTTTTTTTTTTTTAAATTACATTAAACTGTTGGTGTCCATTTGCATTCCTATAGAATGAAAGCTTTTGGTGGTGGCATGTCATTTTTGGGTTATGTATTTGCAGTGGAGAAGGGGTTGGCCGAGAAAGGAACGAAAAACAAAGAAATTGGAATATAATAAGAAAAAAAGAAAAAAATTATTAGCTGGCAGAGCGTGCACAACACTCCCCATTAAAAGTCCATGAAATCCGATTTTTCAGTTTTAAGAGTCTGTTTATTTCATTTTAAAAATATAATAAGTGTGTAATTATAAATCCGGCTATAGGTTCTCAAGCGTAGAACTATAATTTCATTAGTACCACGTGTTTCTAACTTGGTTATTTGTGGGACAGTGGCATCGCTGGGTAAAATGGTGCCATTTTCTCCTCCTATCTATTTCTGGTGAGTTTATGTTCTTCTTCCTCTTAGCTTTTTGCTTAATTTTATTGTTTGTTCTAATCATCTTTTTTTTCTGGTTTTGTTTTTTTTGGAATTTCCTAAGACCTATGTACGATGCTCTTTCGTCTCTTCGTCTTTCTTGCCTTGCTCTTTTTCTTGTTCAACTTTGGCATGATTGAGCTTAAGAGCCTTGTAGGTGCGTTCTGAGTATTATAATTTTTATTCTAATTATTTAGTTGCATCTCACCAGCCAAATCTTTATAAAATGGGATAATACATAAAATTCTCCCTAACCTATGATCATATTATCAATTACACATTTTTTTTTTCGGAGGTCAATTACCCCCGTGAACTTAATTTTATTAGAATTTATTTAAAATATATCTCAATTAAACTCAATCGTAACTACACCTCTTCCAAGCGTGTTAGGACTAAATTTAAAAGGCACGTCTGGTATATAATCGTCACGCGTGTTATGCCAAATAAGCCATAAGAAAGGGTTCCAAACGTTAAACTCAGTTCTTTTATTTGAACCCATTATCTTATCTCTCTTTCTAAACTTAAAGGGACTATCTGCCATTGTTGAAGAAATTTCTCTGGTACTGCTAAAAATTAAAGAGGTGAGTTTCAATCTATAGACTATAAATTACTAAACTTTTGTCAATTCGATTTCATAACCTTTATTTTAGGGTTAAAAATTTCTTCCCCAATTTTTAATTAGGAATTAGGGTAATGCAATGGCAAATAGCAACTTGAATATACTTTGTATGGACAATGAACACCCAATGCTCAATGTTGAAGTGTGATGCAAATATGGAATGTTGTTGCAAATGTAGACTTCTTGGTCGAAGAGTAATCTTGGTCGAAAATTTTGGTCTTGCCCCTTCTATGGTGTATGTGTTCATTTCTAGCCCATCTATTGTGGTTGATTAACTTTGTGTACTGTCATTAAATTGATTCCAATTTATGAAAATTTCAGGCCAAAAGTTACAAATTTTTTCAATGGAGGAACAATGAAGTTAACAAAAGATCGAAGTTTATTCTTCCAAGATTGTTCAACAAAATTAAAGAGATGGAAGAAGATTTGGTGCATTATCATAAGTGGGGATTTTAACCGCTAAATAACACCTTTAGCTTTTGATTTAGTCCGAAAATATTAAATTGTGTTTCTAGAACTAATGAAATTATGCAAAATTGTAGGAATGCTGGAAGTTTGATCTCCCGAGATGAAATTCGACTCAAAAAGGAATGTCCCGAAGCACAAGGCAATAAAGGACGCAGAAGCACAAATGTGTAGTCCGTAGAAAGAATTATGCGACTGCAGAAGAAATTGCGGACGGCAGAATTCCATCTGCGGCTGCAAAACAAGAAGAAAAATTTAGCAGACCGCACATGAATTGTGCGGCCGCAAACATGGGCTAAGAGTCAAAGATCAAAGAGTATGCAAAAAGATCAAGTATATGAGCCTTTGAAAATTGCGGATCGCATAATAATTGTGCGCCCGCAGAAGATTGCCTCGCGGTCACAGTTCAGAAATGTGCGGCCGCAGAACTCCACTTCCTGCCAGCCGAAGAATCTACGGGCCGCACATTGAATTGTGCGGTCACAGAATCTCCTGAGGAGCATGTTTGTCCGAGATTTTTCAGCCATGTATAAATAGACGAGTTTCACAAAATTAGGTCAAGTTTGAACATCTGAAGTCGCTGTAGTCGTTTTTCTTTACTACTTTAGGAAGTTTTACATTATTTTGGTGTATTTACATTAGATTTCATCATTTTAATCTTTCACTATGAGTTTAATTAGTTTTTCTTCTTTATTTCTTCAAACCCCATTATAAGTAGCTAGATTTTTACTAGGGTTGTGACTCTATCCTAGTATATAAACCTTATGGGTATCTAATTTAGTGCTTGTTTATGATTGGGTGTTGATTACTTAGCTTAGTTCCTTCTTCAATTTTAGAATTAATGGTTGCAAACATTGATTCATGCCTATTTGACTTAGTCTTTACTTGAGAAAGATGGATCAAGTCTAAGATAACTTAGCTAACAAGGAATTGGGTTAATTGAGAGATTGATTAACCCAATTAAAGGGTTCAACCTAGAGATAGTAATAACTCGACTTGAGCTCTTATCAACTGTTTTGGTCGATACCCATTTGGATTTGAGAAAGCCAAATTGGACAAAATCACTCTCTGACTGAGAGGTATTGAGTGGTTAACGTAGAATTGAGAGCTATAATACACCCGAATCAACAAAACAAGCATTAACGTCTTTATCCCATTAGGCAAACGCCTAGGTTATGGTCACAGCCCTAGGCCTTTAATCTATTTGGAAAAACACCAAAAATACCGATTCACTTCTAGTTTCTTTTCTTAGCTTATAATTGCTAGAGTAAAATTAGAATTAGAAATCCAAAACTTTTTGTGGAAGTGCAATTTAGCTATTCCTTTTTCGGTTTCCTCAAGTGTATACTCCTAACACCCCTAGTAACTCCATGTGAAAATCAACCTCGACTCTTGTTGGGTACTATTCTTTCAACGACCATTTTCACTCACTACTGAGTGCAGATTGGACTTTGATCAATTTTTTAGCGCCGTTGCCGGGGAGTTAAAACGATGTTAGCTATATATTTACGTGTGTTTTTGGAATATCTTATTTTCCTTCCATGTTACTAAATTGTTTGAGAAATCGTAGGTACAACCATGGCGAACAATAAGCTCAGAAATTTACCTATTGGGAATGTGGACATCGAGGATGATCAAGTTGATGAGGTTCCTCTTGAACCTCAAGCCAATAGAAGAGGCTGAATGCCTCATGACAATGTTCTCGCTCTACCCCTACCTCCACCACGAGCAGCTCCACACTGGGTGTTACTTATTGAAGGATATGCTAGTGCAATAGGTCCTCCCTGTATTAGGGCGGGCAACTTTCAAATCACCAATGTGATGCTCACTTTGCTAGAGCAACAAGGTTTATTCACCGGTGCTCTAAGTCAAAATGCATACAAATTTTTGAAGGGGTTTGTGAGCGCTTGTTGGGGGAGCAAACAAACAAATATTTCCGAGGATGCATTTGCTAAGGTTTTTTCCCTTCTCTCTACGGGAGAAAGCTTTAGATTGATTGGAACGTTTGCCGAACAATTCCATTCACACTTGGTATGAGTTGATGGAAAAGTTTATCTCTAAGTTCTTCTCTCCTAGGTATATGGCTACACTTCGAGATGAGATTTTGGCATTCAAGAAAGATCCTAATGAACCACTACACGAGATATGAGAGCAGTATAGAACGATCGTCAAGGAATGTCCCAACAATGATATAACGAAAAACATGATTCAACAAACCTTCTATCGTGGCATTAACATAACCAACCAATATGTAGTGAATCAACTTGCTGGTGGAAACTTTATGACTATACCTTATGTAGAGGCGTGTGAGATTTTGGATGAAATAGCGGAAACATCATCGGCATGGCAATCCCGGGCTAATATTCCACAAGGTAATCCGAACGTGATCCACCTTCACAAAGAGTTGCATGACCATGGGAAAGCCATTGCCGAATTGACTACCACCATGAATCGACTAGCAAAGGCTCAACTTCAACAAGCGCAAAATCCTAAGCAAGTCAATACCATGGAAGGGATGAACATGATGGTAAATAAAGGAAGGACCAAGGGTCCACAAGTGCAAAATCGAGCAGAGCATTATGTGCAAGAGGATAATGGTTTTTATCAAGATGATTCTTATAATGAACAAGAAGAGGAAGTGCAATATATGAACAACTTTCAAGGGCAAAGAAACAACTTTCAATGCCAAACCAACAACAATGGTGACTCAAACCAATCAAGGCATTTGGAATTCTAACAACAAAGGAAATTGGAGTAGTCGCAACAACCAAGGAAATTAGCATAACAACAACTACCAAGGAAATTGGAGTGGAAATAATCAAGAAAATTAGTGGGGTAACAATCAAGGCGGATGGAACAATAATCGAGGCAATCGGGGGTCGGGTTTTCAAAGGCCCCCGATGTATCAACGCGGTAGTAAACCCAAAGGGTGAAAACAACACGATAGTAAACTGGTAGTAAACCCAAAGGGTGAAAACAACATGGGGCATGCGATGGCCGTTACTACAAGAAGTGGAAGAGGTGGGAATGCACCCACCTCAAGTCAAAGGCAACTTGTGGATGATGAGCAAGTGGTACAAGAAGAAGAGGTCCCGAACAATGTGGTGCAATGAAATGATGACGTTCGGGTTTATATTGATGATAGTTTGGAAGAAACTCAATAGGAGGTGAACCCGTCTAGGGATCACATTATTAACATACTGGAGTTGGTAGTGCAAAAAGCTAAAGTACCATTGCCTAAGACTTCACCTCCATACCGTCAAAGACTTGCTAAGTAAATTGGCAAAAATCAATTCAATAAGTTCATTCAAATGATGAAGAGTCTCTCAATCAATGTGCCATTAGTTGAAGCTTTGGAATAAATGCCTGGCTACGCAAAGTTTATGAAGGATCCCGTGACAAAGAAGCGGTCAATGAATTTTAAAACCATCAAAGTCACTCATCAAGTGAGTGAAATTGTGCACTCAATGGCTTCTAAGTTGGAAGATCCCGGTGCTTTCACGATTTCTTGTACAATTGGAAGTGCCGAGTTTGCAAAAGCTCATTGTGATCTTGGGGCAAGTATAAATTTGATGCCCTATTCAGTTTTCAAGACCTTGGGAATTGGGCAAGCAAGACCCACCTCTATGAGATTGCAAATGGTCGATCATACTATGAAGAGACCTTTGGGAGTGATTGAAGATGTCTTAGTTCGTATTGATAAATTCATTCTTCCGGTGGATTTTGTCATTCTAGATTGTGAAGTTGATTATGAGGTGCCGATTATTCTTGGAAGACCTTTCCTTGCTACAGGGAAGGCTCTTTGTGATGTTGAATCCAGAGAACATACATTCCGGGTTGGTGATTAAAAAGTGGTTTTTCATGTGTGTAAGTCAATGCGACAACTGAATAGCAATGAGGTGTGCTCTTTTGTGGATTTGGTGACCGAGGTTATTGTTGATGATACAAGTGCTATAATCAATGTGGGTGATATGTTGGGGCCGTCTTGCTTAACTTTGATGATGATGAGATGGATGGCTTCATGGAATGTGTGAACTCTTTGCAAGGAATGGGGTCGTACAACTATGCACCTCAAAAATTATCCTTGGATCTTGAAAATAGGACAACTCCTCCTGCAAAGCCTTCAATTGAAGAGCCTCCTACCTTGGAGTTGAAGCCACATCCTTGGTATGAATTTTTTTATACTTGTTCTACTTTATCGGTTATTCTTTCCTCTTGTTTGACTAACATGTAGGTAGACTCCACTTTGGCGGTGCTACAAAAGAGAAAGAAGGCTATTGGGTGGACTTTGGTGGATATTCAGGGGATAATATGTGCATTTTGCATGCATAAGATCAACTTGGAGGAAGGCGCCAAACCATCTATTGAACATCAAAGGAGACTCAATGAGGCTATGCAAGAAGTTGTCAAGAAGGAGATTATCAAGTGGTTGGATGTCGGGGTTGTCTACCCCATCTCCGATTGTTTGTGGACTTCTCCAATTCAATGTGTCCCAAATAAGAGGGGCATGATGGTGGTCACAATGACAAGAATGAGTTGATCCCTACAAGAACGGTGAGTGGATGGAGGGTGTGTATGGACTATCATAAGCTCAACAAAGTCACAAGTAAGGATCATTTTCCACTTCCTTTCTTAGATCAAATTCCTAATAGATTGGCCGGTCGTGCTTTCTATTGCTTATGGGTGTTCGGACTACAACCAAATTCTTATTGCTCCGGAGGATCAAGACAAATAACCTTTACATGTCCTTATGGTACTTTCGCCTTCAAGCGTATGCCGTTTGGTATGTGCAATGCACCGACGACTTTTTAAAGGTGTATGATGGCTATTTTCACGGACATGGTAGAGGACTACCTTGAAGTTTTCATGGATTACTTCTCGGTGGTTGGAGATTCTTTTGATGATTGTCTTGCAAATTTGGATAAAGTGTTGGCAAGATGTAAAGAAACAAATTTGGTGTTCAATTGGGAGAAGTATCATTTCATGGTCGTGGAAGGCATTGTCCTTGGCCACAAAATCATAAAGAATGGAACTGAAGTTGACAAGGAAAAGATTAAGGTGATTTCTAAACTTCCACCTCCAACTTCGGTAAAGAGTGTGCAAATTTTCTTAGGCCACGTGGATTTCCATCGGTGCTTCAGCAAAGATTTCTCTAAGGTGGTGAATCCGTTGTGCAAGCTTCTTGAGAAAGATGCTAGGTTCAACTTCAATGATGATTGCATGAGAGCTTTTGAATTGTTGAAGTTCAAGTTGACAACTACTCCCATCATCACCGCTCCAAATTGGAGTGTCCCTTTTGAACTCATATGTGATGCAAGTGACGTAGCGGTTGGAATTGTTTTGGGGAAACACATCAACAAGACTTTTCATCCGGTCTACTATGCTAGTAAGACCATGAATAATTCCCAAATCAACTACACCGTTACGGAGATAGATCTTTGCCATTGTGTTTGCAATTGAGAAGTTCCGCCCGTACTTGATGGGTGCAAAGGTCATTGTCCAAATGGACATATGGCGATTCTTTATCTTATGAGCAAGAAGGACTCAAAGTTCGGTTGATGAGAAGGGTGCTTTTGTTGTAAGAGTTTGATATTGACATCCAAGATAGAAAAAGAAGTAAAAACCAAGTGGGGGACTACTTGTCTCGTTTGGAGGAGGAGGGGAGGCCGCATGATGGCCTTAAAATCAATGATTCCTTCCTCGATGAGCAACTCTTGGCTATTTCAATGAAAGAGGTGCCATGGTTCACGAATCTAGCAAATATCCTTGTGTGTGGAATCATCCCAAATGAGTTCTCTTCAACCAAAGGAAGAAGCTCAAATATGATTCTCAAGATTATTATTAGGATAAATCATACCTCTTCCAGATTTGTACGATGGGGTGATTATAAGATGTGTACGGGGAGAAGAGCAAGATGAATTTCTTAGGGCTTGTCATTTTTCGCCATATGGTGGTCATCATGGCGAGAAAGAACGGCGGCCAAAGTGCTGAGTTGCGGTTTCTATTGACCCACGCTTTACAAGGATGGTGGTGAGCTAGTGAAAAGATGTGATGAATGTCAACGGGCCGATAGAATCTCAAAGAAAAATGGAATGCCTCTTACTACCATATTGGATATTGATTTTTTTGATGTATGGGGTATTGACTTCATGGGTTCTTTTGTGAGTTCTTGTGGAAACACCTGCATCTTGGTCGCGGTGGATTATGTGTCCAAATGGGTTGAGGCCGTTGCTCTACCCAAAAATGAGGCGAGATGTGTGGTGGCATTCTTTGAAGAAGAATATTTTCACAAGGTTTGGTACTCCGCGGGTAATTATAAGTGATGGGAGGCCACATTTTTGTAACAAATCTTTCGACACTTTACTTAGCAAGTATGATATTACTCATAAAGTCGTAACTCCCTATCATCCACAAGCTAGCAGTCAAGTGGAGGTCTCCAACCGGGAGATAAAGAGTATTTACTCTAAAACAGTGAATGCTAACCGGACGGATTGATCCAAGAAGCTTGATGATGCATTGTGGGCTTATCGAACAACTTACAAAACACCTATCAGAATGTTACCATACCAGTTGGTGTTCGAAAAAGCTTGTCACCTTCTGGTGGAACCTGAGCACAAGGCCTTGTGGGCTCTAAAGAAGTTGAATCTTGATTGGGATGTAGCCGCTAACTTGAGGGTTGCACATTTGAATGAATTGGTTGAGTTTCGGTACCATGCCTACACAAGTTCGTCCTTGTACAAAGAAAAGGTGAAATGTCTTCATGACAATTACATTTGGAACAAAGAGTTCAAGGTGGGCGATCTTGTGTTGTTGTTCAACTCGAGGTTGAGGATATTTCCCGGGAAGTTAAATTCTAAATGGAATGGTCCTTTTGAAATTGTAGGTGTGACACCTTTTGGTGCATTGGACTTGCAGAACAAAAACAATAAAGTATTCTGAGTCAATGGTCACCGAGTGAAGCACTATTTGAAAAAGGTTGGAGATAGCCACACCGTGGCGGTCATTCATTTCAATTGATGGTATTCTGCGCGTGCCGCGATATTAAATCAGACACTTCTTGGGAGGTAACCCATGTTTCTTTTCCCTTTCCTTTGATAGGATAAGTGTTATTTTTGTTCTAACTTGATTTGAAGTGTGCTATAGGTCTAAGTATGACTTACAGGAACTATGGACAAAAATATGGCTAAGTGTTGAAAGAAGTGCAGTCCGCGGTTGATTTGTGCAGACCGCACATTTATGGTTGCCGCAGTAAAAATACAATGCGGCCACAAAATATCTTGCGGACCGCACAAATGAAAGGTGGAAAAGGTCAACTCTCTGAAGTTTAGTCTGTCAGAGAAAAGGTCGATGTGCGACCGTAAAAGGAAATTTGCTGCCGCAACATGAAATATGCGGCCGCACACAAAATTGTGCGGACCACAAATGAATTAATCGGCTGCACTTGTTCCTCTTTACCGTAGAAAAACCAAGTAGTATAGATAGAGGAATAGAGGCTACTGTACATTTTTTATTTCCCTCTCTGAGCACAAAAAATAGCACTCTCTTGCAATTTCTTGGTGAATCTATCTGTCCACACACACAACACCTTTGTTCAGTCACTTATCACACTCATTCATCCGGTATGCTTCAATTTCTTGTTACTCTTTTTCTTTTAGTTTGTAGATTTTTAGGCTATTTTTCAATAGAATTAAATTGTGCATTCATGTGGGGGTGAATCTGTAGTGGTAACTACTACATGCTCTATGGGGGCCGGGTCAACATATTTTCATGTCTCTATGATGTTACTATGTCAAATTGAGCACAAAATTACAACACCTAGAATGAAATAACTGAACTGTTCGTAATTTTTGAATTCTGCAGTCACACCTGAATTTGTGTGGTCCGCGAAAATTGATTCTTGGGTATCATTAGTGAAGAAGGGATATGCAGCCGCAAGGTAAAATGTGCGGACTGTTGAATTCCCATTGCGGCCACAGAAATACAATTTTACTGTCATCAAAGAGTCCGTACTTTGGGACTCAAATGTGCGGCTGCAAGTTTAAATGTGCGGGCGGCAGAAATCGTGTTGTGGCCGCACATCAGCCAATTCTCTATCATCGGAGAGTCGACATATTTGTGTTTCAGAGATGCGGCCCAAGTGAAATTGTACGGACCACACTTCACTTCTGCGGCTGCAAAATAAAATTGTGCGACCCGTAAGGCTTCTTCTGCAGCAGTAAGAAAATTGTGCACACCGCAGATCCTTCTCCTTCAAGCATGCTTTAATTGTGAACCTTACTGTATTTTATGGTGTGTACTTGTATATCTCCTGTATGTTTGAACATTGAACTGCAACTAACAATCGCCTTTGCTTGATACAGATAATGGTTCGATCTAGAGGACGAGGCGACACTTCAAAAGGACGAGGTGAACCTTCTCGGGGTCGAGGCAAGAGTGCTATAGCCGGCAGAGGGAGAGGTGCATATCTCTTCGAGACAAGCTTATATGTCCCGTCTAGGGAAGTATCAGGGGGAAACTCAGCCTCTATTCATGAGCAGTCGGCCGTACAGTCAATGCTTCAAGGGAGGTACCAACTCAGGGACGAGCCGTCCTCATCTCATAGCACTTTCGAGGACCGGGAGAGTGCTAGTTAGGCTTCTGAGCCATCAGCAACACCTGTCCTTGAGGCACAGGTTACACCAGTTCAGGATATCCTAGATGATGGCAGAGAGGGAGATGCTAAAGCTGCCGGCCTTGAAAGGTCGAAGAAGAAAGAGGTTTGGAAGGACCGATTTGTTAGCTTGGCTGCCTTTAACCACTTTTGTACGTGGTGCCAGTGAGGTTGCTAATTTTTAAGCGACATTTTCTATTTAAAAATTTGGAGAGGTTCAACCTAGCAGTGCTGAGACAGTTTAGGAAACGCAAGGGGTGGATGTGGTTCACTCAAAGTGTAGTGGATGCCAAAGAGTACCTGGTCCAGGAATTCTATGCAAATATGGCTCACATAAAAAAGGGGACAAAAGTGACTAAAGTACGGAACTTGAAAGTGAGATTTGAGGAACATACCAACATGTGCTTATGATTTGACGATGTTGAGCCAAAGGAATATTTGGAGAAGTATGCATCGGGAGACGTAACCCGTCCTTAGTTAGTGGAGATTCTAGCAGCATCGGGACCATCACCTCCGTGGATTGCTGCTGGGGTTCCTATCCACTAGAGCACTCTCAATTTCGAGGCGAATTGGTGGCAAACCTTTGTCTGCAGCGAACAGGACCCGAGTCAGAATGAGACTTACCTTCTGATTCTTCGGGCACTTCTGGTTGCTTCTATTATGGCCGGGTACCCTATCAATGTAGGTGCTGTGATATCGGCCAACATCTCAGTGATTTCTCGGCAAGATGACTCGTCCTACCTATATCCCAACACTATTATAAAATATCTCACGGATGCAAGGGTAGAGGGGAGGGATTATGACACAAAGGTGAGGCCGAAGAAGCCTTTTACTTGGTATTCACTAATGGATGCAAACAATCTAAACAAGAAAGTTCAGCCTCCTACCACCGCGGTTAGTCTGATGAGCCAGTTACAGTAGCTGCTGAAGCAGTTGATGTTTCATCCACTTTAGCCGAGCCTTCCTCCAGTGCTACAACTATGCCTCCGCCATCATCCACAGCCCCTACTACAGCTCCTGCCACAGCCCTCACTTCGGATTTGAAGCCGGTGCCCATGCTTACTGCCCCACTCTCTGCGCTGCGAGTCTCCCAGACATTGGTGAGCCTCAGCAACTGGATGCAGACAACCATTGCAAAGCTGTTTGACTTATCTAGTATTGTTGCAGCACAGTCTTCTGTTCAGGCACCTTAGTTTTCCCTGACAGTTGAAGAGACATTGAAGAAGCTCCTTGAGAACCAGAACACTATTATGGCTACTTTGGTACAGCACGAGCCAGTGATCGAAGAGTTGGGAAAAGAAGTAAAGAAGATGAGAAAGTCCCAGGCCAGCAAGAAGTCAGTGGACAAGCTCCGGAGACAGGTGACCCGGCTTGCTACAGCCGGAGATCTCCCATTTGACATGCTGATTGACCCACACCATTCAGGCCCAGATCCTACAGCACCAACACTACCGGTGGCACCAGCTAGCCAGTCTAAGGAGACAGACCTTGCTGCCGATACTGAGAAGGCAGTGCATCAGATGTTCACAAACCCAGCCATACCCAGAGTTGAGGATGATGAGATTCAGTTGGATGATCCTGCAGGCGGTGACATAGTTGGGGACACAGAGATGTTCAAGGAGCCATAGGGAGTTTTCTTCACTCTTTCCCCGCTTTTTCTCTTATTTTGTTAAGCATTAAGGACAATGCTTATTTTTATTCGGGGGTGGATTTTATTGATTATGTTTGATACATTCTAAGACAATTGGCCTGTAATAATTTGATATTATTTTCTCATTTCTTATTATGTATATATTTTATCTCTTTCTCTCTTTATGTATATTCATGCTATCTTCAGTAGTTTTTGCTTATTAGCTTCATTATTTTTGTTTCTTTATTAGTTCTTTGTTTGATTTAGTGGCTTCTTTTTATGATTTAGTAGACAATAAACCTTTGATTTTCTTAATGCCATGGTTCTTTCCAAAGGTAGTTGTTGTGTGAACCGGGTGACTCGTCCCAATAATGGGTGGCGTGACAACCTTCTTAAGGGAATGAGTCCATCTTTTTGTGTTTTGGTAACCATGCTTCAATTGGTACCAACATACTTAACTATGTGCTTATGGTTAGAGACCAGGTTTTTGAAAGAAATAACTCTAATTAGTGACTTTGTGACTCTTGTATTGACTTTGGCAATCATCGAGTGGTTAAATTGGACCATAGTGATCTTTAAACTTGAATGTGGTCGTTGTGAACCTCGACTTTGTCCTCTTTAACAATACGATTGCGTGAGGGGTGAGACGAATTGTTGCTAGTCCAAGTATCCGTGGGAAAGGTCAAGAACTTGCCCCGAATGTGTTTCAAGGCGAAATCCTAAGTTTTGCTTGGTTTGAGAAGTAATTTTAGGCGCTCCTTGGCCCGTTTGAGTTTTCTATTGCCAACCAATGTCATTATCCCTAGTTAATCCCTTTGAGCCTCTAGTCTTTCTCATTTGATAACCATATTACAACCCTTTACCCATTTGGTCATGGCCCTCTCTTGGCACCCAAGCTTTCCTTAACACTCTCGTGAAAAAAATAGCTTAAAACATAAGTTTGGGGGAGAGACGAGGAACTTGAAAAAGATATCAAGGCACAAAAAGAGAAAATAAATGATCTCTATGAAAAGAGAAGGCAATAATTGAAAAGAACCAAAAAAAAAAGTAAAAAGTAAATAAGTGGAAGGGTTGCATGGATCCAAAAAGAGGTAATGATCCCAAACATGGAGAAATCAAAAAGGGAGAAAAAAAAATGAAATTATCAAGAAAGAGTGATGTTAAGTCTCTCTAGTCCCCAATAAAAAGAAAGTGCATCTAAGAATTGGCAAAGTGTGAGCCGAGAAATGAAAGATGGAGTGCTTAAGGAAAGGTGGAACCACTCACCCATACTGTATCCGACCCTAATCCAAAAGCCTTCATTACATCCCGAAAGAAGTCCTACTTGATTTCAAGCCGAGTGAGCATACATTAATGGCAATCTATATGAGGGGAAAACCTATGGTACTTGAAGCCTTACTTGTGGCATTCTCTTGAGTGAGATGAGTGAACCTTTAATAAATCTTTGGATTGAGTGCTAAATTTCCTAAGTAAGCCTAGCAAATGGAAAGAAGAGGAGGAAGAGTTTGGTCCACCATGACCTACATGATAGAGCAAGAGTCCTTGATATGTAAAGTCAATTCTTGAAGCTCAAATGTCACATTAGAACTATATGTGCATGAATTTTAACTTGACGCCTTGTTGATAATACATGAGTAATGTGAGTAATAGTTGGTCCCAACTAATGTGTGGATGGCTCACCTTTGAATCTCTGAAATGACCCTTAACTTTTGGAGGTAGGAACTAATTTATTTGCTTGAGGACAAGCAAAGACATAAGTTTGTGGGAGTTGATAAGTAGGGATTTTGACTGCTTATTAGTACCTTTTAGCTTCTGTTTTAGTCCGAAAGTAGTGAATTGTGTTTTCAATACTAATAAAATTATACAGAATTGCAAGAATGCTAGAAGTTTGGTCTCTCGAGATATGAAATCCGACTCAAAAAGGAATATCTTGAAGCACAAGGCAATAAAGGGCGCAGAAGCACAAATGTGCGGTCCGTAGAAAGAATTCTGTAGCCGCAGAAGAAATTATAGACGGCAGAATTCCATCTATGGCTGCAAAACAAGAAGAAAAATTTAGCAGATCTTTCAGCAATATGCGGACCACACATGAATTGTGTGGCCGCAGACATGGGCTAAGAGTCAAAGATCAGAGAGTATGCAAAAAGACCAAGTACAGGAGCCTTTGAGCATTGCGAACCGCATAAATTGAAAGCTCCATCCTCCTTGTACGGCCGCAAGGGATTGCCTCGCGGACACAGTTCAGAAATGTGCGGTCGCAGAACTCCGCTTCCTGCCAGCCAAAGAATCTACGGGCCGCACATTGAATTGTGCGGTCGCAAAACCTCCTAAGGAGCATTTTTGCCCGTGATTTTTTAGTCATGTATAAATAGATGAGTTTCACAAAATTCGGACAAGTTTGAACATCTAAAGTTGCTGTAGTCGTTTTTCTTTACTACTTTAGGAAGTTTTATATTATTTTGGTGTATTTACATTAGATTTCATCATTTTAATCTTCCATTATGAGTTTAATTAGCTTTTCTTCTTTATTTTCTTCAATCCCCATATAAAGGTTACCTCTTGTTTGCGTATTTGGGCGAATGCTTTTGCTTCCACCTATTTAGAGAAATAATCAGTTAAAACCAAAAGGAATCATACATTACCTCGCCCTGCTGGGAGGGGGCCCACGATATCCATTCCTCGCTTGATAAAAGGCCATGGAGAGGTGAATGAGTGGAGATGTTCTCCTGCTTGGTGAATTATTGGGGCGTATTTATGACATTGTTCGCATTTCTTCACAAATTCTTAGGCGTCTTTTTCATGGTGGGTCAATAGTATCATGCCCGTATGAGACACCTAATGAGTGCTCGATTGTCGGAGTGACCTCCGCAATGGCCTTTATGGACTTTTTTGAGGATGTGTTGGGTTTGGTTTGGCCCAAACATTTCACCAGAGGGCCGTTGTATGTCCTCTTGTACAGGTCGCTATGGATGAGATTGTATATGGCTGCTTGCATTCTTAGTTTTTTGGCTTCCTTTTTGTCATTTGGGAGTGCTTCGTCCTACAAATAGGCGATAATACAATTGCTCCAATCCTAAGTTAAGATTACAGATCATTCCTCGATTTGGTCTAACGATGAGTTGGGGAGGTGGACTACACTTTTATCCCTAGTTGTGATGCTTTTGGTAGCTGCGGCCAATTTGGCGAGGCCGTCTACTTCGGTATTCTGCGCACAAGGGATCTAATCAAGCTGGCATTCATCAAACTCCGGCAGAAGCTTACATATCTCGGTCTAATATTTTTGCAACCTAAGTTCTTTGATTTGAAAAGTCCCTGCGACTTGGTTTACTACGAGTAGGGAATCACAACGGAGTTTCAACCGTTTTGCCCCATACTTTAGTGCCAACCTCAATCCTGCAATTACAACCTCATACTCGGCCTCGTTGTTAGTCATATCTGAGGATCTAATGGGTTGGCAAATTACTTCGCCAGTAGGGACCTCAAGTACGAGTCCCAGTCCGAATCCGAAAGTGTTGGATGCACTGTCGGTGTATATGACCCACAGGTCCTGTGTTTGCAGAGAAGCTTGGACGGCTTCCTTCTCGACTTCAGGTATTATCTTTGCACTGAAGTCTACGATGAAGTCGGCGAGCACCTACGACTTTATTGCCTTTCACGACTAATATGTGATATCGTGCTCGCTTAGCTCAATGGCCCACTTGGCCAGCCTTCCCGATAGCTCGGGTTTATGTAAGATGCCTCTTAGGAAAAAGGTGGTAATGACCGAGATAGGGTGGCACTGGAAATAGGGTCTAAGCTTTCGTGAAGCTATAACTAATGCCAGGGCCAATTTCTAGAGGTGCGGGTACCTTGTCTCGGCGTCGACGAGTGTTTTGCTAATGTAATTAATGGGAGATTGCGTACCTTTGCTTTCTCGAATCAGGACTGCACTTACTGCTACTTCGGAGACGGCCAGGTAAATGAGGAGATGTTTCCTGGGTTCGGGCTTTGAGAGCAGAGGTGGTGATGACAGATACGCCTTCAGTTCTTACAAAGCTTGTACGCACTTGGTTCTCCACTCGAGGACGTTTTCCATTTTTAGTACGAAAAAAAATTGTGACATCTGTCGAACGGCGGCGATTCGATCAGTCAATCTTTGGACTTGCTTCTTGGTAGTCAGGAGCCCCGGTATCCCTTCGATAGCTTTGATTTGGTCTGGGTTGAATTCGATCCCCCGTTGTGACACTAAGAATCCCAAGAACTTCCTAGAGGCTACGCTAAATGTGCATTTCTCTTGGTTTAGTTTCATTCAGTACCGTCTTAGTATGTCGAAAGCTTCCTTCAAATGGTCTATATGGTCCTCTGCCTTTACGGACTTGACCAGCATGTCATCGATATATACTTTCATGGTTTTGCCGAGCTGATATTTGAACATTCTTGTGACCAATCTTTGAAATGTAGCCCCTGAATTCTTCAGCCTAAATGGCATGACCCTAAAACAATATGTTCCTCGGTAGGTGATGACACGTAGTTTTCTCCTGATCCTCTCCTTCCATAAGTATCTGGTTATAGCCCGAGTACGCGTCCAAAAAACTCAACAACTCGTGCTCGACTGTTGCGTCGATGAGTTGGTCGATATGTGGTAACGGGAACGGATCCTTTGGGCATGCTTTGTTCAAGTCCGTGAAGTCTACACACATCCGCTATTTCACATTTTTCTTTTTGACCATCAGTACATTAGCGATCCATTTGGGATATGTCGACTCCCTGATGGATCCATTTTCTAATAGTTTCTCTACCTCCTTTTGGATGGCATCGTTGATGGTGGGATTGACTTACGTCTGACCTACCTTACCGGGGTGGAACGGATCGACATTTAATTTGCGTGTGGCGATCTCCATAGGATGTCTGGCATATCTGCATGGCCGAAGGCACACAAATCTATATTAGTTATTAAGAATTGACTAAATTTACCTGGTTCTCAGAGTTTGCAGCCGATGTAGGCCTTTTTGCTATAATCGATGGATCTAATTGAACGAGGCCGACGTCCACTACAGTCGAGTCCGCAGCTTCGACTATTTCGGGATCCATGATGACGTCCCTGGTCTCTTCTTGTGTCGACCTCGGCCCTGTTGATTGCTATGCCTCTTTTTCCTTGTCTTTTTTTCGTTGAGTTGTCGTGTTGTCTAAGGCGATGCGGTAGCATTCCCGGGACGTGCACTTTTCTCCCCATATGCTGAATATACCCCAAGGTGTTGGGAATTTGATTACTTGGTACAGGCTGGAGAGGATGGCTCTCATGAGATGTACCGCCATCCTATTATGGCATTGTACGTGGTGGCCTAGTCCATGATGTGGAATATTGTCTCCAACGTTACGCTGCCGGCCAAGATGGGTAGTGTAATTTCTCCCGATGTCCGTTCAACTGCATTATTAAAATCAATTAGTATGATGCAGCATGGCACTATCTTGTCCTCGAGTCTCATCAGGGTGAGGACTCGGCGATGGATAATGCACGCTCCACTTCCTTCGTCTACCATGATACGTTTGACATCAGTATCTAAAATGCGCAAAGTAATGACAAGAACAGCGTTGAGAGGGAAAGTAAAATCGTCGGCATCTGACTCGTCGAAAATGATACTTTCTTCGAGTTCATCATACCATTCGCGGGTGATAGATCGTTTGAGTTTGTGAGTGGTGGTGAATTTAACGCCGTTGATGGAGGTGTCATCGCTGCCGCCGATGATCATGTAGATAGTACAAGCTAGTGATGGTGGCTTTGGTGGGCCTTGTTCTTCACATCCTCTAGCGAAGTTGTTTCTCCCCTTGTCGCTCAGCAACTCTTTGAGGTGTCCCTGCTGCAACATGTTCATAACCTCTTGCCTGAGGGCGATGCAATCTTCTGCTTTGTGTATACGCTCCTGGTGGAACTCGTAGAGAGCGTCGAATTTTTTGGTGCTTGGATCGGACCTCATCTTTTGTGGCCACTTCACCTTTGTTTCAATCGGCTTGTACTGAGATGAACCGATGAATTGGTATGTTGAGGTTGTCCTCATCTGCTCGGACTTTGGCACAGTAAGCATTGTGGATCTCGTCCCAAGTGGTTGGAGGATATTTCATCAACCGGCTCAACAGTTTTCTAGTCGCTCTCAAACCATCTCTACTCAACCCGTTTTGAAAAGCCATGAACGCCATCCCCTCGAACACGTTTGGTAGGGTCATCCTTACCCTATTGAATCGGGCAAGGAAGTAACTCAGTCCCTCTCCCAAGGACTGCTTGATGACGAATATATCTTTTACTCTTGTTTCGGCTTTCCTGACTCCGGTATGCGCCATTACGAACTTATCGGCCATTTCCTCAAAGGTTTCTATAGAGCGGGCTGGTAGCTGTGAGTACCATGTTAATGCTCCTCCCATCAGAGTTTCGCCTAATTTCTTCAGCAAAATAGAAGACACATGTTCCTTGGTGAGGTCATTGCCTTTCACAGTGGTGACATAATGAGTCACGTGATCTTCGGGGTTAGTGGTTCCGTTGTATATCTTGAGATACGATGGCATTTTGAAGTTCTTTGGTATGGCATGCGGGGCTGCTTCTTCGATGTACGGTTGCTCTACGAACCTGCCAGCATCCCTCTTTGGCAATAACTTAGGGGCGGGGGGTATATTGTCAACTCGTTCTTGGTGTTGTTTCATTTGATTTCTGAGTGCTTTATTTATATTCTCCATTTCTTCCTTCCTCTTTAGAACAGCGGAGAGAGTGCTGTCACCTGCATTGTTAGTAACATTATGAGTTATACCTGGTGTTGGAGGGTCTGGTTGATCGCCCTGTTCGTCTGCTCGTTGCACTGTGTACGTTCTTGTGGTCTCTGTAGTCGTGCATGGAGTGGGCTTGTTGAGCACGCTTACTAGCGCATTGGTCAGCCATACTTTGAGGAGCTTTTCCACGATCGTTGGCATCCCTTCTTCTGTGGACGTGGAGGTCCCTTTTCCATTCGGTTTTGTTATGCTACGACAGGGGGAGGCAACCTCTCGCGCCGGGGGAGGCAGTGGACGTCACGTCCTCGCCTAATGTTTCATAGCTCTCATTGATAGAGTTCATGAGATTGCTAAGGAAATCACCTGTTACATTAGTCCTCTCTCCTTGGTTACCTTCCATGTAGGTTTCTATACGTGCAAAGAAAGAGAAAGATATTGGGGTTTGTAAGGTTAGTGACTCATGTTAGATGTAGATATAAAAGAAACTAAAAAATTAGCTAAGTCCCCACAGACGACCCCAAACTGTTTGACCAAAAATATAGATCTTGGTTTAACCAATTAGATTTAAATAAAGATGAGTCAATCTTAGCTAATAATAATATCCTAAAGACAAAGCTATCGGTTTTATGACAAATAATTTATATATTTTTCCGGATTGCAATAAATGCAAGCAATAATAACTGTTTTCAATGATCCAAAAAGATAGAATATGGCATTAAATAGTAACAAGTGGCAATAAATGACATTTAAGTAAATAGAAACGTGTGAGTCACCTGAAAAGGGGTGAGATTTGTGGATATTCTCTCTGATAATGATGAATGATTGATAAGCCTTTGAACATTTAGGTTGTTCTTGGATCCAGTGAAAATACTAGACAAGAATCTTAGTAAAAAGATTATTTTTGTATGTTTGTAATAGTACTAGATTTTCTCTATAAAGTCAATCTGTTTTTTACAATGAATATCACATGTCCTCTCTTATTGTTTCGCTTTCTATTTATAAGGAACATATTCCTAGAAACCTTTATAGTACAGGTGCAGAGAATATCTACTAGAATATTTTCTTTAGTGTCATATCTTGAAACTAGCTATTATAACTCTGTCAAGGATGCTCGACCTCGACCATAATCTTTAACGACTCCTCGACCTTGGTCCTTGCAGAGTCTTTGACCGCAACCTTCATTACTTCTAGAGCCGCTTCGACCTAGGGCGGATGGAAGTCGTATTGGTGACACATAGCAGCTCGTGATTGCCTCCTTAATGCTAACATGAATTAATCATGTTAGAAATGATTTTTGACCCATACAAATAAAGGACACTTTGAATGGTATAAACTTGTTCCATATTTTTTTAACGCAGGTGAGCAATTTCTTGTGTTCGTGATCATTTGCCAAGCAGATTTAGTAGTAAAACTACCAGTGTTAGAAGGTTTCCACTTTTCACACTGGCTCATCTTGTATTTTTGCAAATGTATCATTGGTGTAAGGGCTCAAAAGCTAGAATGGCCTTTTCCACTCAACATGTACTTTTTGAGGAGGTTATACTTGTGACTTTTGATTTGAAAATTTTGAATATATACACAGAGTAAGTTCACATTTGTTGTCATAAGAATTAGCGCATATACGTTACACTAACTGATTTTTTAAACTCTGGGATAAGCCTTTCATCGTCACCATTGTGGTGACTCTAACATTAGTACGGAATGGTTAAAATTTATTCACCTACTGTGCTTATACCAATGAGTGTTATGTGTGTTTTTGCATACATTTTTAGCACTTAATCACGGTTAATATACTGAGAAGGCAGAGAGACTATTTTCGATAAACCTTCACTTCAAAAAAAGATGAAAAGAGAAACTGTAGCAATAAAACCGAAGCGAAAAAATAACAAGTATTAATAGAAACATGATACGGAAAAGAAAAATAATCGATTACCTACTAATTTTTTATCTAAATTCTCGATCTCCACATCCTACTATCAAGAATTATGTCTTCAGTAAGCTAAAGCAATACTATATCCTAACTAATTAACTCTTTCCAATACTTCTTTGTCCATAAAAGAATATAAGATTTCCAACAAAAGGCGCACTTATATTCCTCATTTTGCTTTCCCCATAAACCGATCTTGAGCCGTAAACATTTTAAATTACAAATCATAAACGTGTCAAACATAGTAAGGTGAATGCCACGAATCATGTCATCAACACTGTAAACTCGACTGCTTGGGTCAATGTAAAAGCCAGGAACAAGATTTGGCACGATAAAACCCTCTTCTCAAAAGCAAGAAAATAAAACAGGAAAGTAGGTGATCAATGTACTTAAAATAATACAAATGGATACCCCATTACTCAAAAATTACAACAAAAATTGTACTTTCCTATTCTCGGAATACACAATGAACTGCTCTTTTTTTAATTTGGTTTTCATTAAATAAACACATTAATTAGAATCTTCATATACTTTAAACACAAGCACAAGTACAAATTCATTGTACTCTTTCTTTTTCTAATAATATATAAGGTAGGAATTTAGGCCAAACCCATCATTGCCGCAGAAGATGAAAGCATAGGTGGATGAATTATATAATTAAAAAATAAACTACAAATCTTACAATTCTTAAATGACTTCAATTCAGTAAATACTTGACTAACTGCTAAGGAATATGGTGGTGATGGATGGATTCGTTCCATCCTTAATTAGATTTTTCGTGTTTGACCTATGAAAATAAAAAAAATTCTGATAGATCTCAACACGAATCCAAAGTAGTAGAACCAATGGATACCGAATACTCAATTTAACAAGAAAAATTAAAATACTCAGCTTCGTCAAAAAAATAGAGTAATGGATAAAATCATATATTTTTAATCAAATATTTCGAATTCGAGTTCTATGAATAAATTTTTTTTTAATGAGAATTACTTTTACCTTTTATAATTTTTATGTGATGCGAGCTCAATAGATACTCAGTAGCGAATATTTTAACCGAAAAAAAATACTTGGCTACAGAAAAGAGGTGAAGCAATGCCTACTATTGTTGTTTTCAATTAGGGTTTAAAAGGAAAGGAGGCCATAGCAACCGAAGAGAACACATTTCGAGGTTTAAAGAAAATAGCTTATTGGGTAGATAGGCGGCAGATTCGTGCGTCTACTACTTTTTAGATTAATAACACTGATACTGATGATCAAATTTAATTTGTTTTTTGTTAATGGAATATATTAGTACTAATAAAGAAACCAGTTACATAGTTATATTCAGTGAACAAAGCTCACGAATATCAACGAACTTGAATAAATAAATAGAGCAGTATAGAATTAATATGCTACAAGTTCCTATACCATTACTTCGACTACTACTTAATAACCCTAAACCCTAGTTAATCAACATTTTCAAAGATGATTACTGCGAAAACAGAAGAAACCTAAAAATCATTTAGGGCGAATTAGTTTAATTAAATCCTTTGCTTCTGGATTAATCTACGTCTATATATGCAAAAAAGTTGTAAAATGTAGGAGTTTAATAATACTTTATTGTATTTTTTTATTTGAAATAAGGAAGTTTATAGCTTTAAATGTTTTTCAACTTCAACTTCAAATATATTCAATTTTTTCATCAATTTCAACCAAATATTATCAAACACCCACATAAAACTATAACAATATTATATTTTTCGGAATTCACAAACTCTAGATATATCCTGAATTCGCTGCTGTTTAAAAGACAATGTAATTTTTTAATTTACATTAAGAGCAGCAGCACAGTTTGAAATTACAAATAATCTTGGTATATAGAATGTATGGCGCTTAAGCACGCGACTTACATCCGGCTGTCGGGCAAGTGTCAGGCCCCAATGAGCAAGAGGGGTGAGCCTGGGCAGAGTCGCAGTCGATGCAGATATTGATGATAGTAGCAATATTCCATGTGAAGAGAAGAGAACGAATGAAGGATGACTAACAATACCATTACGTAGGAGACAACATGGCTATATACATCTCTGTAGTGAAGAGAAACAAGAAATTTTCATACACTCAACAATTACTCTATGCTTTCGTCCCATACAAATTGGGGGTCGGCTATCATGTCTCTTAGTTATGCAAAACAAAACAAAAATTTAAAAAGAAAAAGCACTTACGCTGAAAAAAGTTGGTACAACATAAGATCAACAACACATGTTGAAAGGAAGTATAAAAAACTTCTGCAGCATTTTCATTGGGTGGATTCTCTAAATGAAGTTACTTAACCAAAAACACCCCCATAATGTGAGAATTAAGAACCTAATATTGCTGCAGCAACCAGCTGAGAGCTAAGGAACAAAAAGAAATGGCAAAAGATTAATTAAAGATGAAAATGCTCAACTACAATTGGAAGAAAAACATTAATATTAAGGCAAATTCTACATAAACATATGCTGGCAAAATCTTTACCTTGTGATAATGGGATGAAGGTAAACATACTTTAGATGATGATCTGACGAAATCTCAATAAAGTAAGCAGCAAACTGAATAAACAACAATAGAAACATACTCAGTGTATTAATCCACGAGTAGGACCTGGGGAGAGCTATGTGCACGTAAATCTTACCCCTTCTTTGTGAAGGTAGAGAGGCGGTTTCCAATAAAACCTCGGCTAGTTAATGAGTAGACAGTTTGACTGAAACAAAATGAAGGAACAAAGGTAAAAGGGAGCTCCCTTCAGTCCAAGCAAAGATAAAGAAGGATGAATTTATCTCCCGCATCATTCACACATTCACAGTAGTAATAACACAGATTTCCTACTGTGTTTGAATGAATGAGTCGGCAGATAATTCAAAATCGTTCGTCAACCTATGAGTGGACTAAAGGAAGCTCTCTTATACCATATTCCACATTACAACAATGTGTTCGCAGCCTTACTCCTGCCTTGTGAAGGTAGAGAGGTTGTTTCCAATAGACCCTAGGCTCAAAAGCCCATTTCATCTCAGTAAATGTAATCACAAAATTAGAATCTCAAAAGAGGGTATTCATGATAACTCTAAAGCAATTTCACCGAATGAAATATACAGATAATAAGCAAGTGAATGGGCAATGCCTTCTACCCTAACTTCAGTTTTAACTTATTGACATTCTGTTTTGATTTTCAAGAAATATAGTTAAATAGAAAGATTTATTCTGTATACACTAACATTGAAAAAAATTCCTATGCATGTAGTAGCAGGTAATATATCTTATTTTTCAGCTACTAATTCCACTTTATATGGGCAAAATTTTGTAGAGTTATCTTTTGGGTACTTGACTGAATAATAAAAATGTCTTACGAGATTGGCGTTTCAATAATAAAATACCTTATAATAAGAAAAGAGAGACTTAAATCATTCCCACTAATGAATTTTCATTAGCATTATGAATTAGTATTAGAGGAAAAATTTGAGGGCCTTGAAACACAGCAACAAATGCTGGGAAACTTAAGAGAGGAAAGAAAACAAACATAACATATATGGAATACTAAATCAAACCTAAAAGGACAATATTGTGTCTCTGCTGACAAATTCAATGTTTATTAAAAAAAATCAAAGTATGGGGTTGATTAATTAATATAATATGCTAGCAAGAACCCTAGTCCGAATAGTCGGAAGGAATACAAACCGGAAAACAACAAATGTAGCTAAGGCCTAGTTTCGAATAAAACTGGAACGATACATATAAGATTAGATATGATATAACACAAATCGAGAAAGAGTAAAAATGATTAGATGAATATTACAAAAAATGAAGGGAAAAACAAAACTCAAATATGATCATAAATCCATTTAATGGAGGAGAACAGTTCACTTACTGTTTTAGGTTTTTTTTTCCTTAAACGAAAGCTAGCCCAGTTGCGCTTTACCTGTTCATCCTGCGAACCATAATCTTATCATGAAGTATTGTAAGGGGAAAAAAGAAAGAAAAAAACGATAAAATTGAAGGGAAAGCAAGAGGATGAAAGTGAATAAAACACACAACCGAGAAGTATGGTGCGATGAATATAATAGAGATTTCTTCATCTTTAGCCAGAGATTTCAATAAGTTCACATCTCTGTTTAATGTGTTCCTGCGAGGAATTCGATTTCGGAATACCATCTAAATAACTACCGTCAAAGAGTCAAATAAATTGGGAAGAAAAAGTCTGAGAATGAGTCGAAAGACAGAAATTTTAGTTGGTTCCACCACTACTAGAGATTGGACATATATATAATCTTTTGCTCTTGAAACGGATAAAGAATTTTCCTAACAAAGAAATCTCTCCTTTAAATACATAGTAGGTCATACGCCAATACGCGATACAAATCTAAATTAATGTCAATAAGCTAGATAAGGAAACTCAAAAAAGGAAAAAAAGAAAAAACAATTAAAAATATTAAACACGAAGAGGGAAAAAAAATTATAAGGCAAAAGAGAAAGCAAGAACATTTGCATTTTGCTTACTACTGTGGTGTCACTTAGTAAGATCTCTACAAATCTGGCAAAGAAAGGAAGAAAAATTATGTACCATTATTTTCTTTCTCTTTTTCTCTCTCAAGATTTGTGTTTCCCTTCTAAAGAAGACAGCCAGAGAATGTGTATTTATACAAAAACTGAAATCACTGTCTCTTAAAAAACTCCCCCTAAATACGGAAGACTCTGAAGGAAAATAATGGTTTATTGGGATTTTAATTGAACATTACTCTTTTAGGTTTGCTACTACTTGCCTACTTTGGCTTCTCTTTTGTTTTTGTTTTTCTTTTCTTATTCTACAGTGTCAGTTTTCTGTAGTCTTTAGACAGTAAATACAGTCTGAATTTAATACTTTTTCTCCTACTACTGCTAGTACGTAGCAAGTCTCTGGGAAGTGGCAGCGGCAGCAACTACTGTTTTTTGGTACTATCCTTCCAATCCCAATTTATGGTGCTCCAACTTTGAGAGTTAAACAATTTTTTTTTTTTTTTGGCAATAATTTTTTATATGTCTGTTAAATATTTAAATTGTTAATTATTGTGACTTATATTGATATTTTTAAAATAGTTTTTAAATAGAGTATGTAAATTTTACGTCAACAAAACTTATATATATGAATACTTGATTAATTTAATAGATTTGACTCCTGAAATGTATCATATAAATCTTGACAGATGGAGTATATAGGGTTAAGAATGTAGATTGTTGTGAAAATGAAGGTAAAACCCCCCAAAGATTGTAAATTTTATGGTACGATTTTTTTTATTTTTTTACCAACATTGTATTTGAATTAGCTTTTGGTTTCAAAAAAGAAAAAATTGCTTTTGCACATCTCGAAACGAATACATTAATTCTATTGGACATATGCTATTATTTACCGGCTTAAATAGAGAATAAGTCTGCAAAATAAGAGGTAAGCAAATTTAGTTGTTCATTGCTTGGCAAGCGAGTATAGAAATTATGTTAGTCTTTTTCATTGGGAGCATGCTCCTAATTTTATTATAAACTTGTTGGTGGCTGATTTAGTTAAATAAAGTTGTTCATTTGAGTTTTATAAAAAAGTGCAAACGAAAATATTAGTAGATGAAAGAAAATTAACTAGAATTTAAATCATAATTTCACCTATTATAGTAGCCGCTAAACAGCAACAAACAATAATCCAGTGAAATCCAAGTAGGATTCGAGTAGGGGTAGTGTGTATGTGGACCTTACCTATATTCTGGAAAAATAAAAAAACTGTTTTCAAGTAATAACATCTAAAGTATGTTTCGATACTCATAAAACATAATATAACCTAATAAAATGGTCATAAATGTTTTAGATTTGATTTCATTCAATATTTGATTTTGTTTAGATTGGGGATACGTTTCTAAGTTTCTTTCCATTCTCAATTTAGTAAACGGTTACTACCATAACCTAGAAGTATCGTAGAGTTTATAGTCCATCTTACATTATATCGAACTTAATTGGGATTTTGACCCAAAAAAGTGATTGTATTTTAGTTTAGTAAGTCTAACAGATTATTAGAAAATTGACCTCAAATATTTTAAGCACTCGATCGGAAGGGTAAAATAACAAACTATATTTTCTCAGGCAAAACAATACTTAAAATTTGTCTTTCCTTCATCGGGAAACTAGTCATTTTTATGTCAATAGTATACGATAAGAACATCAATTATACCTCATTGGTGGCGAATAATGTTGCGCCTGAAGATATATTGTGGCATCAAAGTCGCCATTAAAACTGGCAACCTACAAATCACCGATACTTTTAGTGGCGACTTATGTTGCCACGAAGATTTATGATGTGACAGAGTCGCCACTAGAAATGGCGACCTATAAATTGATGTTACTTTTGATGGCAAAGACTGTTGCTATTGATGATACAAAAAGTTGCAGCTAAAATCGGCGACCTACAAATTGCCGGTAGTTTTGCTGGCGACAAGTGTCGCCTCTGTAGATACAATTATGTCGTCACCAAAACTAGCGATCTACAAATTATCGTACATAGGTACTTTTAGTGGCGACAAAGTTGCCAGTAAAAATATAATGGTATCTCTGGCGACAATGTCGCCACTAAAACATGCAACCGACTTATTGTCACAAATAGGTACTTTTGTGGGGGACTAAAGTAGCAATTAAAGATATGGTAGCATTAGGCGACACGATCAACACTAGGTCACGCGACCTACTTAAGCAAATAGGTACTTTTGGGTCGCCTGAAGCTGCCACTGAAGATACAATAGTATTTGTGGCGACAAGGTAGCCACTGTGCAACCTTTTTGGGTAGCGTATGTGTTGCTTTGTTGTGACGAGTTTCGCTACTGCAAATAGGTACTTTTGGAGCTATTGCGGCGACAAAAGTTGACAGTGAAGATACAATAAAGTTGAATTGAGGATATGTATTTGTGGCTACTTTGTCCCTTCTAAAATGTACGATTTAATCGGAGTCTATCTTGTGAAAACTTTTTTGGTAGCATATTCGTTTGTTTTTTTTTAAAACAAAAAAAAATTATACCTCGATCACCAACAAGTTGAGACAGAATATATAAATCCTCACGGATCATGTTTCCGTGTCAAATAGTAAGAACAATGGAATAATAAATCATCTAATTTGTATTTACTCTTCAATATTTTGGAGGTTTCCTAATCTTTTATTTGTGAATAGTTGAGTGCGATCCTAATGAAGGTAGACCATGTTGTGTTGTCTGGATGAAATTACACAGACTTACCAGCAATGTGATTGGAAGAAAGTGTGAGCTTTCTTTCTTTAATATATATGAAGTTTTGTATCAATGCATCATAACAAAATAATGTAAATGATTTAACAGTGTATTTTTTTAATAATATAATTTAACTTTAACTAGTGATAATATGTTATTTATTATTATCGGACTATTAATTATTGTTTATTAAAATATTTACCCATAATTACTTGGTAAACAATTTGATTGTGTAAAATAAATTTACATCATTAAGGCTACATCTAGAAAATGAAGAAGTTGTCTGCGACGACTTTTGAGTCCTAATACAAGCATTGAAAACAAAAAACATAGTACTGTCTGATTAATAAGGATAGAATTAAATATTTTTATGCCAAAAATGTAGAATTTTACGGAAAACTTCTTCTGATCTCTCCTCCCTTCGCCCATGTTAGAGAGTTTTGAAGAAGATAATGTGATTAATATCTTTTGATCAATCTTAGAGTTGATATATAAGCTGATCCACTTTATTTGACTAGCAAAATAAAGCTGTAATTTGACAATCAAATTAAATGGATCATTTATTTCATGTCACAAGACCTCATTTTAATACAACTCGATAATTCTTCTGTTTCTTTTTTATATCTGTAGAGCATATACCATCAATAGATGTCTAATCAAAATAATTCACTCCTGCCAAACTTCATTGTGCAATGAAAACAACAGTCGTCCACATCAACAGCGTAAGAGATATGATTCTCTTCTGAAAGATATGTTCGGGTACGCAGTGGATTTACAATTTAATGTTTATGAATTTCATATATAATAATAAATGAATTTATAAATATTTAATAAATTTTGTAATACATATATATAATTTGAACAAAAGTTATTGGGTTCATGTGAACCTACATGTTTCGTGCTAGCTCCACCTTGGTTATATATGCTACGAGATAGAAAGCAGTGACAGAACTACATAGCTCCAAGGAGTGTTGACTGACATCTCTTTGCCGGAAAAATATACTATTTAAATAGGTATAATGTATATATACTATATATACGATGGAAAGTTCACCTCCAAACGCAAGTATTATGAAAAGAATAAGAGATAAAAGAGTGAATGTTATTATTTTGTAACCTCAAGGGCTCAACCACCAAGATACGAGAATACTTGGATCTTTGGTTTTCATTATTTACGATACTATATATGGATAAATCTAGGAAGAAAAAGTGCCACAAAAAAGACAAAACCTTTGTTATCACTGAGTATGCATGGACTTTATGGAAGAGATTTTTCTTTAGGCAAATGATGATCCTTTTGAATTCCTTAGCCTTTTGAATTCCTTAGCCCCACCTGGTTCTGTTGAAAAGTTGAAATCTGAAGAAGATGGTGTTGTCATGTCTAACCACGGAGGGCTCGTTGGTACATGCATGAGATAGCAATAATAATTTTAGGATAAAGTTTGGGATTAACTTTATTTTATGTTTTGTTTGAGGTATTTGTTAATTTCGAGATAACTTTTACACTAAAATGGTGAGATTAACTATCTTATATAGAAGGTGGAATATCCAACCATTATACCAAACGACCCCGTAGTGCAAAGGTTGGAATTCTTTTACTCGTAGTTAAAAGTAGTGTCGGTTCGAGCTATTGGCATGGAGTGATGAATTTTTTACCTATTTGGCACAAACCTGGATTAATCAAGCCAATCGATAAAGCTTCTCTCAGGAGAATCCCTTCGCTACACTCGACTTAAAGGTACCTATGAACTCACTCACTCATAAGGAAACTCATTAAGTAGGTCTTTCGAGTCTTTCAAGTACTGGCTACTAGAAATTCGGCAAAAATAAATCACGGTCGAACGACCGATTTTGCTCGGTCAAAAAATCGACCGAAGTCGGTTGATTTTTTAAATATTTATTTTTTAAATTTTTTTTACGAAACCGACCAACTTTGATCGATTTTCTTTGGCGCAAAAATGCGGAAAACTATTTTGTGTCCCACGAAATTTATTTTCAAGAAACCGATCAACTTTGGTCAGTTTTTTATTTAAAATAAATTAAAATTAATATTAAAAAAACCGACTGAAATCGATAGGTTAATTTGGCCGGTTATTTTAAAAAAACCGATCGAATTCAGTCGGTAATTTTATTTTTTAAAAACCGACCAACATCGGTCGATTATTTTTCGCGCGAAAATGCAATTAAAGAGTATAAATGAAATAAAACACAATCTTAAAACAAAATGCACCAATGATCTAGTGGTAGAATAGTATCTTGCCACAATACAGGCCCAGTTCGATTCCAGATGGTGAATTTTTTAATTACCTAATTAAAATATCGATCAACTTCGGTCGGTTCTTTTGGCAATTTTTTTCTTTTTTGGAATTAAGCAAAGTCGGTCGGTTAGCTTTACTTGTAGGTATCTAAAATTTATTGAATTTAAATCCAATAATTATTTGGATTGTGTTTTAAATTCAATATATATATATATATATATATATATATATATATATTAGTCCAAATAAATATTATGAGCTAATATAATTGAATTAATTACTTAAGTCCAACAATTATTGACTGGCTTAGACCATTTAGTTGGGCTACAAATGATGAGCCCATTTCATTAGGCCCAATAAGTCATCTTCCTAGAGGCCCAGTTTGGTGCCATGTGTCAAATGACGTGGCACGCCAAGTCGAATGGAAGAGCCAATAGGATCATGCCACGTGTGAAAATGACAAGGCATGCCAAGCCAAATCAAAAGGTCAATGAAATTGTGCCACGTGTGCAAGTGACATGTTATGGCCAATCAAATGCGGCCTTGTCACGCTTCAATCTGAGTGGTCGAAAAGAGTTTGTTCTCATCAGAATTCTTCTCTTTCACAACTATAAATAGGGGTCTTCATAACCCAGAACAGGGACCAGAAGTTATAACAAGAAGACACAAGGGAGCTCGTGGATCAAATGCCACAATTCTCTGCAAATTGTAAGTGTTCAAGCATTCAAGCACTTCAACACAAATTTCAAGTATTCAAGATCAAGAACGAAGTCAAATTAAATACAAGGCGTTCAAGATCAAGGCTACTTGTTCGTGATACAATTCGTGGCAACAATCAAAGTGTTCACGACGGATAAATCAAATTCAAATTCAAGCTCAAGCTCAAAGGCCCTTAATTTTATATTGGAAAGGTAGAATTAGAGGATCCATAGAGATTGTACACTCATATTATTTGAAATCAAATACTATGATTGTTGTAATATTTTTCGGTCTTCATTTTATTTTCTCGACGCAAATTTATTGTCTACAAATTCCGGCACGGCCAGTGTGACAATCTCTACCTGTCATCTCAACTTTTCAATCACCAAAGTTCAAGAACATCGAAATGGCTTCACAGAAAATTAACTCCAGATCAACTTCCAGTGAGGCTACTAATTCCAAGTTTTATGCTGATGTGGAATGCATCCTCGATGTTACCTTTGAAAGTTTTGGGCCAGTTACAAGGAGCAAAGCAAGCTCTTTAGGATAACAAGGACTCCAAGTGTCGTCCACGTCAACCCCTATTTTCGGATCTTCATCTTCAAAAGGAGCAAGATCCTCTACAAGCATGACCCAAAAAGGGAAGGATGTTGCCAAAAGGATCATAAAGGTTCTTCCCCAACTTAGTTTATCTAAGTCTGAGAAACCTTTCATGCAAGTTTATGATGATTACTTGAGCGCTGGATCTACTTTAGTCTCCATTAATGCGACCTCCAAGCTCTATCCCAATAATGATCTATTTCATTCTTCATCCTTTACGGACATCATGCAAGCAATGGTTATTGAAGTTTATATCGTAGAAGAACAACTTGCAAATTTGACGAAAGCAGTTGAAGGCTTGTCAAAGCACGTGCAAGATCAAGATGCTAAACTTTCCAGTTTAACAAATAAGTTGGATAGCATAGAGAATCCATACAAATACCTTTAAATCTTCAAAGGTTACAAGAGAAATGGGACTCCTCTGAAAAGCAAGCAACGACAACTAAGGAGATCCAAGTCTCCGGTGAAGGTCTATTTCGCGTTGAGAAATTGAAGGACTTCATCATTGAGGCTATCAAATATAAACCTGATTCATCGTCCAAATTATCTCTCACATATGCAAAGCCGTATACGCAAAGAATTGATAACTTGAAGATGCATGCTGGTTATCAACCTCCTAAGTTGCAACAATTCGACGGCAAGGGTAATCCGAAACAACATGTACCGCACTTTGTTGAAACTTGCAACAATGCTGGAACGTATGATTATCTTGTCAAACAGTTTGTTCGATCTCTCAAAGGTAATGCATTCGATTGGTACACAGATCGCGAACTTGGATCCATCGATAGTTGGGAGCAGTTAGAGCAGGAGTTTCTTAATCATTTCTATAGCACAAGACGCATCGTAAGCATGATTGAACTTACAAACGCTCATCAACGAAATGATCAGCTAGTTATTGACTTCATCAACTGTTGGAGGAGCTTAAGTCTCAACTGCAAAGATCGCCTTAGTGAAACTTCTGGCATCGAAATGTGCATTCAAGGCATGCATTGGGGTCTTGGCTATATCTTACAAGGCATAAAGCCCAAAATATTTGAAGAACTAGCAACTCGTGCTCATGATATGGAACTAAATATGGCCATAAGTGCCGACCAAGGGCTACCTGTATTTAAGCCTTACGACGAAGAAGAAGAAGAAGAACAAGAAGAACAAGAAGGCGAGGATGGGGGCAAGTTCTCATTCCAAAATAAAATCAAAGAGTTTATGCATGTCACTATGCTCTTCAACGCATGAGTCTAAACTGCAAGTTATAATGCTCCTCAATGCGCGAGCTTAAATTGCAAGTTATAATGCTCCTCAATGCACGAGCCTAAACTGCAAGTTATAATGCTCCTCAATGCACGAGCCTAAACTGCAAGTTATAATGCTCCTCAATGCACGAGCCTAAATTGCAAATTATAATGCTCCTCAACGCACGAGCCTAAATGCAGGTTATAATGCTTCTTGGCGTATGAGCCTATACTGTATGTCACGAAACTCTCCAAATTTGAACTAAATCTTTAAGTCGTAAAGCTCTTCAAATTCGAGCAAAGTCTTCAAGTAGTAAAGCTCTTCAAATTCGAGCAAAGTCTTCAAGTCGCAAAGATCTTCAAATTCGAGCAAAGACTCAAGCTGAAAGCTCTTCAAAGTCGAGCTACATCTTCAAGTCACAAAGCTCTTCAAATTCGAGCCAAACTTCAAGTTGCAAAGCTCTTTAACTTTGAGCTAAATCTTCAAGTCACGAAGCTCTTCAAATTTGAGCTGAACTTTTAGTTGCAAAGAACTTTAAAGTTGATCAAGTGTTCAAATTTCAATGCATTTCAAATTGTAAGCTAAATATTCAAATTACAATGCTCCTGGACGCACGATCCTAAACTGTATGTCATGAAACTCTTCAAATTTGAGCAAAACCTCCAAGTTGTAAGGCTCCTCAAAATACGAGCTAAAATTGCAAGTCTTCACGCTCCTTAATGCAAGAGCATAAACTGCATGTTACTCCTGGACAGCTAGAGTATAAACTGCGTACGACACAACAACAAAAAAAGTTCACTAGGTTGAAAATCTCAAAAGAGGCGGCCTAGGAAAAAGTTAGGACATAAAATAAAATCATTAATTCTGAACTACGGTATGACTTGATCCTCTTCACCGAGGTACGTAGGCAGCTTAGAGTTTCATTATAAGTTTAGTCGCATGAGTTCAAAAGATACATATTGCCCCAATCGTTGTCCAAATGAAGTATGACGGAAGTAATTCATTCAACCAACACTTGAAAATCAGGCTGAAATATCATTCTTCTGTTGAACTTTGGATCTCATATGACTTATAGGGGGCAATCCTCCATGGTAAACCTGTGTCTTCAATGGGACGATTATAGTCTATTAGGAGGCTACCAAGTATTTACACTGAAGTTCAGGGATTCACTATGTCTTCATGTTCGCCAAATCTTTAAATTTGCGGATCTTCAAGTTCACTGCTCTTCAAGTTGAAATATTTGAGCCCTCAAAGTCTTCAAGTTGAAATCTTTGAGTCAGCTAATTTATCAAGTTGAAGTGTAAAAGTCCACCACTCTTCAGGTTGAAGCGCCAAAGTCCGCTGAATCTTCAAGTCCATCAAATCTTCAAGTTTGTCAGTCTTCAAGTTGAAGTCTGCAAAGTCTGCCAAATCTTCAAAGTTCGCAAAATGTTCAAGTCGATGTTGTCAAGTCTACCAAGTCTTCGAGGTGAAGGTTTCTAGTCTTCCAATCTTAAGGTGGACATTTAAATCCCTTTTCACCGTAAGTTGGCCTCGTTGTGGGTTTGTCCTTAAAAGGAACTATAACTTTCCAATCTTAAGATGGACATTTAAGTCCCTTTGCACCTTAAGTTGGCTTCTTCGTGGGTTTGTCCTTAAAAAGAACTATAATTTTCCAATCTTAAAGTAGACGGTTAAGTCCCTTTGCACCCTAAGTTGGGCTCTTTATGGATTTGTCCTTCTATATGCTGCCATGGATTTGTCCTCCCATATAATGTTGAGGACTTGTCCATCTATTTGTTACCATGGACTTGTAATTCGATACGATGTATGAACCTTTGCGCCCTGAAATGGCTTTACACCATGAGAGTAATCTCTCCTATATTCGGACCACCTTGAGAGTAATCTCTCCGATATTCGAGCCACCTTGAGAGTAATATTTTCGATAGTCGGGCCACCTTGAGAGTAATCTCTCCAATAGTGGGCCACCTTGAGAGTAATCTCTTCAATAGTCGGGCCACTTTAAGAGTAATCTCTCCGATATTTGGGCGGGAATGAGTATCCATCCCTTTACACACTAGGATTACCCCTCCGATTTGCATGGATCTTCCGTTTAAATAAGAACTTGTCCTTGTTTATTCGACCTAAAAAAGAGGACAACAAAGAAAGCACAAAGGGAAAAATAAAAAGGGAAAGGAAAATACCTCGGCGCTTTGCTTTACGCGGGTCACAAACTCCAACAACTGCTACTCAAAGGGTTATTTCGATGTGGGATTGTGTGTTATAATCATCTAAAGATATTAGACTAATAGCGGGAATTGTCTTTGTCAGAGTCCAAATAGAACTCAATAATCATGGCTCTGCCAAGTTAGATTCATATGGGATCAACATATTGTATACGATCGAAGTCGGGCCCAACTATATATGGTCGAAATCGGGCTCGACTCTAAATGGTCAAAATCAGGATCGATAATTGCACCACAGGTCGGGTTCGAAATGCGTAAGGTTGAAGATCGACCCCAAGTTTCATCGAAGCAGAACACGATGCCAGAATGTCCGACCTCGAGAACACCGAGTTCGTGGTCCGAAATCGATCTCGACTCCGAAAATGCTCGAGGGAAGATCACTGAACCTAAATAACGGAAAGCCAGAATATCCATAATGAGACGAACATCGCAGCGAGAATCTCGACACAAATTGGTGGAACCGCTTAATTAGCAAATCAAGAGATTTTATACCTTATATGGAGTTGTACCAAATGTAGGATCCCCTTCTATATAAAGGGAGGGTTTAATTATTTGTAAGGGGACTTTCCAATCATCGATAAAGGCAACTATAGATTATTCTCTTGAATTATTTATTTCATTATCTTATTCCAATTTCTATTATAACCAATCCCTGCCCAAGAAGGATCAACCAACGATCAACAGTGTCTAGCTTGGGTGGTTTGCACTCTTTTCATTTATTACTTAATTTTAACTTCCATTGTTCTATTCGTCATTTGTATCAAGTTAGGTCATGTATCCTTAAAACCACGTATAAATTCAATTGTTATCCGATTTTTAGGGTAAATACTTTGGCGCCCACCGTGGGACTACGGATAATAGTGGATACTTGATACAAATTTCCATAACACACATTGCTTCACACTTGCTCTTTGAAGTGTCTTTGATTCTAGGCTATAATACAGAAATGTCAAACTCTCAATCGGCACCTCTGCACGTTGATAACGAGTTCGATCATCCAGGCGAAAATAATAACGTAGTGGTCGGTGACAAAATTTCGGTCGATGCTAATTCACATGTGGCGGTCGATGCAAATCAGCCTACTGACCCCTCAAATAACGTTCATAGGGGAGTCCGATTAGTAACGCAAAATTCCCAAAATGTTGAAAGGGACGGGATCAGCCTCCGGATGATCTTCGAAATGTTACAAGCCCAACAGGCAGCGATAGCTCAATTACAAAATTGAAGCTAAATCTCGAACAGGGTTGAGCCCGGCCCCTCCCGGGAAATTACCCGCAAGGATAGATCGGTCGTAGGAAGGTCGAATAAATGTGAATTGGAGGCAAACCTCGGAATTATGAAGATGCTCGAAGAACTGACTAAACGAATAGAATCTAGGGAGAAGAAGATCGAGGCAAATGACAAGAAGGTGGAAACCTACAACTCCAGGGTAGATCAAATCCCAGGGGCACCCCCGGTGTTAGAAGGCCCAGATTCCAAGAAGTTCGTGCAAAAACCTTTTCCACCGAGCGCAACTCCGAAATAGATCTCCAAAAAATTTCGTATGCCCGAAATCCCCAAATATAACGGAACGACCGACCCGAACGAGCATGTAACAGCATATACATGTGCTATCAAAGGATAACGAGATGCTCAGAGAGTTCGTGTCCCAGTTCCAAATGGACCGGATAGATTTGCCACCAGTCACTGACGATTGGGCTGTTCAAGCTTTCACTCAAGGACTCAATGTTCGAAACTCAGCGGCTTCGCAGCAACTAAAACAGAACTTAATAGAGTACCCTGCCGTCATATGGGCTGACATACATAACCGGTACCAGTCAAAAATTAGAGTCGAAGACGATCAGCTCGGAGCCCCTTCGGGGGCCATTTACCCCGCGAGAGCTTATGACAAAATCAGAAGGGATATTTATCGTGAACCAAGATCGAATAGAGATCGACATCAGCCATATCACAGGGACAGAAAAATTGGCGTATCCGGGCAAAACTCTCTAAGACATGAAAGGAGAAATGACCGAGGTCAGAGCAGCAGGGGGCTCATGACCAAAAGCAGCTTCGAAAGGCCCATCGGGCATAAAGAAGCACCATGATTATCGGAGTACAACTTTAATGTCGATGCTGCCACTATTGTATCGGCTATCGATCGCATCAAAGATACTAAATGGCCTCGACCATTGCAATCCGATCCGGCCCAAAGGGATCCTAATCAAATATGCAAATACCACGGCACTAACAGTCATAAAATGGAAGATTGTCGGCAACTGAGAGAAGAAGTAGCCCAGCTACTCAATAACGGACATCTTCGAGAATTCTTGAGTGACCGAGCAAAAAATCACTTTGGAAACAGGAACCTGGACAAACAGACAGGCCAGGAAGAACCTCAACATGCGATTAACATGATTATCGGTGGATTCAATACCCCTCAAGGGCCGATATTGAAACGTACCAAAATATCCATTACTAGGGAAAAGCGCACTCGGGATTACACGCCAGAGGGAACTTTATCTTTTAACGACGAGGATGTAGAAGGAATTGTACAACCCCACAATGACGCACTTGTAATATCTGTACTCATACATAAAGTTAGAGTAAAACGTGTGTTAATTGATCTAGGTAGCTTGACCAATATAATCCGATCGTGGGTCGTGGAGCAACTCGGCCTGTTAGAATGGATCGTTCATACAGTCCGAGTACTTAACGGGTTTAATATGGCATGTGAGACCACCAAGGGTGAGATAACGTTGCCAATAAATACTGCTGGAACCATTCGAGGAACAAAGTTCTATGCGATCGTAGGGGACATGAGATACAATGCTCTGTTCGGGAGGCCATGGATCCATGACATGAGGGCGGTGCCTTTGACACTGCACCAGGCGTTTAAATTTACGATGCTCGATGGAGTTAAAACAGTTTACAGGGAGCAACCAGCCGCGAAAGAAATGTTCGCGGTGGATGAAGTGACGCCAACACCAACGGTTCCAAACCAAGAGATCGAAAGCAGGACAAAATAGCAATCGCATATACCATCTTCGGCAAATGTGGACAAACAAGTATATATCGAGGATGACGATTATGGGATTCCCCGATCTTTTATCACCCTCGATAATTTCGATGCCACTAAATCGACTGTCGAGGAACTAGAACAAGTTACGCTACAAGAAGACTTGCCCGAACGAAAGGTATACCTGGACTCGGGGTTGAGCTCCGATATTAGGACAAAACTTATTCGATTCCTTACAACTAACGAAGACTGCTTTGCTTGGTCCCACCTTGATATAGCAGGTATACCATCGGAGATAACCACTCACAAGCTGAGCCTGGATCCGAAGTTCCATCCATCAAACAAAAAAGGAGGCCTCAGTCCGAAGTCAAACATGCATTCATCAAGGATGAGTTAACTAAACTTCTAAAGATAGGGTCTATTCGAGAGGTTAAATACCCGGATTGGTTGGCTAACATAGTGGTAGTCCCTAAGAAAGGGAATAAATTAAGAATGTGCGTAGATTATAAAGACTTGAATAAAGCATGTCCAAAAGACTCTTTTCCCTTACCCAACATTGACCGCATGATCGATGCTACTGCCGGCCACGAGACCCTTAGTTTTCTCGACGCATACTCCGGCTACAACCAAATATGGATGGACCCAGGTTATCAGGAAAAAACTTCCTTCATCACTATATATGGCACATACTGTTACAATGTAATGCCATTTGGGTTAAAAAATGCTGGCGCCACATACCAACGGCTAGTAAACCAAATGTTCGGGAAACAACTAGGAAAGACAATGGAGGTTTATATTGACGACATGTTAGTTAAGTCCTTGTGAGCAGAGGACCATTTAAGCCATTTGCAGGAAACACTCAGTGTATTGAAGCAGTACAACATGAAGCTGAACCCGAAAAAGTGCGCGTTTGGAGTGGGTTCGGGTAAATTCCTCGGATTCATGGTCTCGAATTGGGGAATCGAGATCAACCCTGAAAAGATTAAGGCTAACGAGGATATCACGGTCGTAGATAATGTGAAAGCCGTGCAAAAGTTGACTGGACAGATAGCCGCTCTAGGGCGATTTATTTCGAGGTCGTCCGAGAAAATCTACCGGTTCTTCGCTTTATTGAAAAAGAAGAAGAACTTTTCATGGACTCCGGAATGCCAGCAGGCTTTGGAAGAACTCAAAAGGTATTTATCGAGCCCGCCGTTGCTTCACACACCGAAAGCGGACGAACAACTATACCTTTACCTGGCAGTTTCGGAGATAGCGGTAAGCGGAGTCCTAGTCCAGGAAGAACAAGGTCCACAATTTCCAATTTATTATGTCAGCAAAACCTTAGGCGAAGCCGAGACTAGGTACCCTCACTTAGAAAAACTGGCACTCGCTTTGTTAAGCGCTTCTAGGAAACTGAAACCATATTTCCAACGTCATCACATATGCGTCGTAACAACTTACCCATTAAGAAATGTGATGCATAAGCCCGAGATCTCGGACCGATTAGCCAAATGGGCTATAGAAATAAGTGGGTACGACATTAAATATCGACCTCGAACCGCCATTAAATCCCAGGTATTGGCAGACTTTGTGGCTGATTTCACACCAACCCTAATACCCGAAGTCGAAAGAGAGTTGTTAGTTGACTCAAGAAATTTTTCGGGAATATGGACCCTTTTCCCAGACGGCGCCTCGAATGCAACGGGATCCGGACTTGGCATCGTATTGAAGCCACCAACAGATAATATAATTAGACAATCTATTAATACTATGAAACTGACTAACAACGAGGCAGAATATGAAGCCATGATTGCAGGCCTAGAACTAGCTAGGCGCTTGGGAGCGGAAGTGATCGAAGCCAAGTGCGAATCCCTTCTTGTGGTAAATCAAGTCAATGGAATGTTCGAGGTCAGAGAGGAGCGGATGCAGATATACTTAGACAAACCGCAAGTGACATTGCATCGGTTCAAGGAATGGACCTTACAACATATACCGCGGGATCAAAACGGCGAGGCCGACGCACTCGCCAGCTTGGGGTCGTCGATCGAAGACAATGAGTTCAACTCGGGAAAAGTCGTATAGCTCATGAGGTCAGTAGTGGAAGAAGGCCACGCTGAGATCAACTCGACGAGCCTAACTTGGGATTGGAGGAACAAATACGTAAAATATTTTAGTTCCGGTAAACTGCCCTCCGATCCAAAAGAGAGGGCCCTGCCTACGAAGGCGGCCCGATTCAGCTTGTCCGAAGAAGGAACCTTGTTCAGATTAACATTTGACGGCCCACTCGCGATATGTCTGGGACCGGGTGACACTGAGTATATTTTAAGGGAAATCCACAAAGGTACTTGCGGTAACCATTCAGGCGTCGAGTCATTAATTCAGCAAATAATTAGAGCTGGTTATTACTTGGTCGATATTGAAAAAGACTCAAAGGAGTTCGTTTGAAAGTGTGACGAATGCCAAAGGCACGCCCCGATGATCCATCAACCCGGAGAGATGCTCCACTCAGTCCTATCACCATGGCCGTTAATGAAGTGGGGGATGGACGTCGTCGGCCCTCTTCCGTACTCACCAGGTAAAGCTCAATTTATACAAATTATGACAGACTATTTTTCTAAATGGGTGGAAGCTCAGGCGTACGAGAAGGTTAGGGAAAAAAAAGTCATCGATTTCATTTGGGATCACATCATATGCCGATTTGGAATGCCAGCCGAGATCGTATGCGACAACGGGAAGCAATTCATCGGTAGCAAAGTGACCAAATTCCTCGAAGATCACAGGATCAAAAGGATCCTATCGACACCCTACCACCCCAGTGGGAATGGACAAGCCGAATCTACTAACAAAATCATACTTCAGAACCTCAAAAAGAGGTTAACCGATACCAAAGGGAGATGGAAGGAAATATTGCCCGAAGTCCTATGGGCATATCGTATGACCGCGAAATCCAGCACCGGAGCCACCCCGTTCTCTTTAGTTTATGGCGCCGAAGCTTTGATACCGGTCGAGGTCGGGGAACCAAGTATCAGGTTCCGGTATGCAACAGAGGAATCGAACCACGAAGCCATGAATACGAACTTGGAACTGTTAGATGAGAGACGTGAAGCCGCCCTTATTCCATTAGCTGCTCAAAAACAAAGGATCGAGAGGTATTATAACAAAAGGACCAACCTTCGATACTTCAACGTCGGGGACTTAGTACTAAGAAAGGTCACGCCGAACACACGGAGTCCGAACGAGGGAAAGCTGGGACCAAACTGGGAAGGACCTTATTGTATCATTAAAATCACCGAAAAGAGATCCTACAAGCTAGGAACAGTAGATGGTAAACAACTACCAAACAACTGGAATATAAGTCACTTGAAGCGGTATTACTACTAAGGTACGACCCTGTTCTTTATTTTTATTTGCATTACGAACTAGCATTTGCAGGTATCAAACAAGGGGCTATACGAGATATTAGGTCTGAAAGCACGTGTTGCACTCTTTTTCCCTTGAACCTGTTTTGTCCCAAAATGGGTTTACGGCAAGGTTTTTAATGAGGCAACAAATAAATCGTGCTAACTTAGATTCGAAGGCCAATAGCAAATCGGTGACAACAGTATTCAAGGCCTATCTTCAATCGACCCCGAATACTGGGGGCCCCACTTTAGCTTGGAAATATATTTTAGGGTTGAAGGGCCGAAGATCAATAAGATTCAATGTAAGGGCCAAACGGTCAAAAGAATCATGCTCAAATAGATTGATTGAACCCTAACGCAAGTTGTACGCATACATTACTATAATGTACAAGAATAAAAAGAAGTCTCTTGTATACAAACGTCCTGCTTTCGATCAAAACGAGCCCAAGGGCCACTTTAACTTGAGTTCGAATAATTACTCTCTCACTCGGGGACTACCGTCCGAAAAACAAATTTATTCGAGGGGATATAAAACCTATTAGGCAACCCTCGAACTTTAAAGGCTAAGGCCGTTTCGAGTTCACAGAACTCGAGGGGACGTAAGACCTATTAGGCAACCCTCGAACTAAAAGGCCAAGGCCATACCGGGTTAACGAAATCTGCGGGTACAAAGCTTATTTGGCTACGCCCGAATTAAAAGGCCAAGGCCATACCGGGTTAACAAAACCCGAAGGTACAAAGCTTATTTGGCTACGCCTGAATTAAAAGGCTAAGGTCATACCAGGTTAACAAAATCCGAAGGTACATCGCTTATTTGGCAATGCCCGAATCAAAAGGCTAAGGCCACTCCGAGTTAATAGTACTCGAGGGCTAAGGCATTCCGATCTTTGCGTATCCAAATAAAAAAAAAGGCAAAGAGAAAATTCGAAAGTTGTGAAAAGAATGCTTTATATAAATATATATATCAAAAATCCCTTTTACAGAAATCGAGCAATCTCGATACACAATATTAAACACGGAAAGAGATAAAACTCGGTCAGGAGCGACTTGGTCTCGACTGGATCCCTCCTCGACATCAGGATTTCCGAGGTCTTCTCATTCTTCAGACCCGACTGAATTCTCGGAATCATCCTCCTCTGGAAAGGATAGTTTTCTGGCCTCGACTTTAGCTATCTTGACATCTTCACTCTCCGCCGATAAATCAAAGCCTTGAGCGTGGATTTCTTCAAGGGCAAGCCTATGAGATTGCCACCTCATATGGTCAACCATATTCCTTGATTGATCTTGAGTAGCTTCAGCATAGGCCTTATATTGAGCCACCAGTTCATCAGCTTCGGCATTGATCACGGTAACTTCCGACTTGGCCATTTTTAGCTCTTTAGCCAGATTATCTCAATCTGAGATAACCGCACTGATCCGATATTGAAGCTCCTCGGTACTCTTGGTTTGGGCCTCGACTTTCTCCTTTGCCGCTCAAAACTGAGCCTCAGCTGAAGCTAACTGTGCTCGAGATGTCTCTTTTTCCGAGGCCAACTGATCTATCTTGCTCCTCCACTCGTCGGCTTCAGTTTTAACCACATTTATTTCAGTTCGAAGCTGATCAATATGATCAAGTTTTTGCCCTACTTTCTCGACCAAGCCAACATTATCCTTCTAGGTAAGCTCCAGTTCGGCACGGAGGTTCTTTACCCCCCTTCGAGCCGCTCGTTGAGAAGTTTCAAGGTGTCTATTTTCTCAATGAGCTCCCGAGCATCGACCTCATGGCTTTTCGACTATTCTCGAAATCGGAAAAAAGCCTCATGGTGAAGTACCGAGGCCTGCAAGCATAAAGGAAGATGTTATGATTACTTAAAAATTTTAAAGTACATAACAAAGGACATTGAATAAAGATTATCGAAAGTTACCTGATTCAGCGCCTGTTGAGCTTCGTTGAACAGGCACGGCACATCCACCTCGTTCATTTTTGCCTGATCTTCCTCGTCACCAAGCACCGAAGATAACTGGCCACCCTGACGGGGGCGGAAAGAACCCAGGCATCCTCGAGAATAGTAAAAGATATGGAGCGTTTTCGATCAGGGTAAGCGCTCGGTGCGGGAAATCGATCGACCAATTTTGGACCAAAGGAAATCCTGTTTGTATCGGAGGATGAGCTCTTCCTCGGTACCTCTAAACTACCTAGCCCAAGAACGTCTTCCGTGGCCGTCGAATCCACACCATCGAAAAAACTACGAAAAGGGTCTTTCGATCTATGAGATCCGTCCAGGGAACGTTCTTTTGCTATTTGGACCTTGTTGAACATCGATTCCGAGAAAGAGGGCGAATCAACCATCTCAATCGGACCCAATACTCCCAGCAGTGCTCTCCTCGTATCTGGGGAAGCCTCAGTTCTTGTTTCCACCTCGGGTTCCCCAACTTGATGAAGATCCGCTTCACTAACCCGTGGTTCGGAGGCCCCTTTCCCTTCAGACTGTGGCAGCACACTAGCCACAAGGTCAAAATCCTCTTTTTCCTCCTCAGACTCATCCCTCAATCGATGTAGCGAGTCCGAAGATAATACTCGATCACTAGCACTCCCCTTGGGCTTACGAGCCAATCTTTTCGTTGGTCTCTTCTTCTCGAGGTCTGGGGAACTTGGAGCCTTTTTTCTTTTCTTCTCTTTATCCTGCTTCGAAATAGGGGGCTCACTGGGAGTATCATCGCCCACAGGTGGAGGTCTCATTTCAACATCTTTTGATAAATCTGCAAAAGAGAAGCAAAACAAGTTAGAAATCGATAGCATAAAGAATTAAGCTCGAATGTAACTTATCTCACCATGAAGTAGGGCCTCCCACTGGCCTTTCGAAAGCTCGCCCCATGCCCGCTCGGAATATGATTTTTGGGATACGATCCCCTCGTCCCACTCTTTGAGATGAGGAATTGCATTCGGCATCCGAGAAACAGCTCCACCATAGAAAATTGATAAGAGGAAGGGCGAAAAGGAAAACGGTAATTTTTTTTTTAAAAAGTAGGGTTATACTTACGCTTCATATTCCATTTCTCAGGAAATGGCATATTCTCGGCCAGGATTAGATTTGATGTTTTCACTCAAACAAATCGACCCAACCAACATCGATCCCGATCCTCATCAATACTTGAGAACGGGGCTTTGCTTGCCTGACGAGCAAGTTTTATCAACCCCCCTCGATAGAGTCGTGGACTGTACACACGCTGGAGATGATCGAAGGTGAAAGGATACCCCTCAATCTTGCTTACAAGAAAATGGAGAAGGATAACTATCCTCCAGAAAGAAGGATGAATTTGGCCCAGGGTCATCTCGTACCTTTTACAAAAGGCAATAATGACTGGGTCTAAAGGCCCCAACATGAAGGGATAAGTGTAAACACTTAAAACATCCTCCACGTGGGTAGTAATTGCTTCTTCAGGCGCAGGAACCGCCACACACTTGCCGACCCAGTTACAATCTTCCTTGACTTTCTCGAGAACGATGTCGGTGATTGAGCAGATGTATCTCATGACCGGTTCGCATCGGCCCGGTATCGAGTTAGTTTTTTCAACCTTGAAATCAGCTTCGGTTGAGCACCCCGTTGGTATAAACGCCTTTAGAGGGGGTTTTGATATAGGTTCCTCGGTGACGACAGGCGAAATATTCTCAGCAGGTTGAGAAGAAGAGGGAGTTTGTCTTTGAGGAATGAATTTTGAAGTCTTTGTTATTATTTTTGAATAGAGGAAGAAATAAAAAGATGCTGATACGAAGGAAATATAATCCGTAGATAGCTTATGAAATATTTTCAGAAAACCAGAAGGCAGGAGGTCTTGAAGATAAGAATGATGAAGTTTTATAAAAGAGCACGAACATTTGAATACAAAGAATGAATGAGGGTATTTATAGTCTTTCAAAACGGCGGTTCACATCCCAAAGCGGCAGAACATCAACTGACACACATTTAGTGGTTTAAAGGGCTTTTTTGATTGGACGTTTCCAATTTCCGTATCGCGTACATTATAAGTTTATCGTCACTTATCATAGTGCGAATCAGAAGCCTGTATAGTGAGAACCTGAGGCTCATATTGTTTCTCGTCGTTACTCTCCGAAAAACAAGGGGACTATCTGTATACGGTCGAAGTCGGGCCAAACTGTATATAGTCGAAGTCGGGCTCGACTCTATATGGTCAAAATCAAGATCGACTATTTCACGACAGGTCGGGTTCGGAATGTATAGGGTTCCCCGACTTTCATCGAAGCGGAACACGAGGCCAGAATGTCCAACCTCGAGAACACCGAGCCCGTGATCCGAAATCGATCCTGACTCTGAAAATGTCCGAGGGAAGATCACCGAACCTAAATAACGGAAAGCCAGAATATCCGCAATGAGACGAACATCACGGCGGGAATCTTGGGACAAATCAATGGAACCGCTTAATTAGCAAATCAGGAGATTTTTTTTACCTTATATAGAGTTGTACCAAATGTAGGAATCCCCTTACTATATGGGGGGGGGGGGTTTAATTATTTGTAAGGGCACTTTTCCAATCATCGATAAAGACAGCTATATAATGTTCTCTTAAATCATTCATTTCATTGTCTTGTTCCAATTTCTATTATAATCAATACCTGCCAAAGAAGGATCGACCAAAGATTAACAGTGTCTAGCTTGGGTGGTTTGCATTCTTTTTATTTATTACTTAATTTTAACTTCAGTTATATTATTCGTCATTTGTATCAAATTAGGCTACGTATCCTTTCAACCACGTATAAATTTAATTGTTATCTGATTTTTAGGGTAAATACCTCGCATAAGCTATTGTAGAGACTAATAATCTCCATCTTGATTGAAGCTTGATCTACTATGAATTCTCCGTTCACTAGTATCTTATCGATGAAGTTGTACCTTCTATTTGAATTCACAACCTTGTGAAAAGAATTTGTTTTTTTCGTTCCAGGCCTTGATCTAAGATGTAATGAAAGCGACCGGCTGTTTTGAGTTTTTGCATACCGTTCAGCTATCTGAGATCTAGAGTAGCTTCATCTCGTGTATCGCGACTTGCTTATATGGTTGGTTTCGACGTTCGAAAGGTTCGATATTGATTTGGAAGAGAAATTTTCAATTTGGAAGCTTTAAGTCAAAGAATTGACCAAGATTTGACTTTGTGTAGACGTCCGGGATTCATGTTTTGTTAATTCCAATAGGTTCTAATGGTGATTTTGGACTTAGGAGTCTTTCCCAATTAGGATTTGGAGGTTCCTAGGTTGATTTGGCTCTTTCTGGTGAAAATTCGCAATTTGAAGGTTTAGAAATTTTATAAGTTTGACCAAGAGTTGACTTTATGGCTAGCGAGTTTGAATTTAGTTTTGGGACTTGGATTAGGTCCGTTTCGTCAATTGGAACTTTTGTGCAAAGTTTGGTCTCATTCTGAGTTGGTTTGATGGGAATCAGATGCTTGACTGTGATTTTGGAAGTTCTTACATTTCACTGGGATTGGGATACGTTTTGGGGTTCGATTCATAGTTCCATATGTTATTTTATGATCCGAGCGCGTGCGCAGGCGAGTTTGTATGAGGTTTATGTACTTGTTGGTTTTATTGGACGGGGTCCTAAAGGGGCTCGGGAGAGTTTCTTCTTGGTCTAGGATTGTTTTTGCTTAGTTGAGTTATGCTGGTTCTGATTTTCTCGCATTTGCGATAAGGAGGTCGCAAATGCAACCATCGCATTTTCAAATCATGGCTGCTGGGTAGGGACCTCGCATTTGCGAGATTGTGTCACATTTGCGAGATTGTGTCGCATTTGTGACTATTGGGGTGTCTGCTTTTGAAAGATTGTGCGCCTCTTTTGCGACTGGTCGCGTGGGAAAGGGCTCCGCATTTGCGAAACCTTTTGTTGCGAATGCGATATCTACTGGGTCAGTCAAGGTTCACTTTTGCGAGCCTGTTCACTTTTGCGATGGTCGCATTTGCGAACCCCTGATCACAAATGTGACATTTGCAGCCGGTAATATATTTTTTATTTCGTGACTTAGTCCCATTTTATCACAATTTGTGCCCTAAACTTGGTGGAGATGATTTTTGGAGGAGATTTTCACACAAAACTATTAGGCAAGTGATTTTGACTCGATTTTGATATTATAACTTGATTTCTTATGCATTGTAACATCACAATCATGAAATTTGAAGAGAGTTCTTTGGGATTTTTGACTATATTTTTAAAAATAAAAATTTAGGATTTGATAGTCGAATTGGACTTGGTTTTAGAAACTGATCATATATTTGGACTCGTGAAATTATGGATAGTCGAGATCTACCTCTTGACGCGGGTTTCGACCAGGCGGCCCGTGGTTGGCTTTTGTCGACTTTTGCAATTTGGATAAAGATTGAAACTTTATTAATTTAAACTGATTCCTTTTGCATTGTCTGATGTTATTGAGTCGTTTTTAGCTAGATTTGAGCTGAGCGGAGGTAATTTCTAAGGAAAGAGCTATTTTTGAGTATTGTGTTGGGTTGTTTGATGTAAGTGTCTTGCCTAACTTTGGTTGAGAAATATTTTCCTACTAGTTGATATTGTTTGCTACATGTGGGGGCGATGTATATATAAGGTGATGAACGTATATACATATGCCATAGGTATTCATGCTCGGGGTAGATTCTAGCTTCCTCTATGTCTTATTTGGTTGTGTGTTTTACTTGATTTCATGTATTATTAAATTATTCAACTTCGTGAGTACTATAAACCATGCTAGAAAAATGTTGAGGCTATTAATTATGCGTGTTGGTGGTAAAAGAGGGGCATTCTTGTTGTTCTTATGACTTCTTTATGTGTGTCATACATTTTTATGTAACTTATTTCGTTGTTTCTAACATGCTAATCTATGCCTCTATTACTACTTGATGAATTGGTTGTCAAGATGAATTTTACCTAGGTGGAGTTGTTATCTCATATTCTTTGACTTGTTGGTAGTATGTCGGATTTGTCATCATGCATTAATATATTTGATTCTTGAAAAGTTATTTTGAACGTTTTATTTGGCAATTGATACGAAATCGGATTACTATAGCACGAGGTCTTTGCCGTGCAAGTGTGATTTATATTGTGGCACTAGATGCCATACGTGTGCAATTCTATTTGGCGACTTGTTGTTAAAGCCGAGGTTTTACTTGTATTGTATTGTATTGTTATCACTTGTTTTGATAAGATTATAGTTATTGTTTCTGCTATATTCAGGTTGCCAGTGTTTGATATATTGCATAGATTATTTGATTGATGAGTATCTTTCGACTCAAAAACCTCACCACTACTTCTCTGGGGTTAGTCAAGATACTTACTGAGTACATGGGGTCAATTGTACTCATATTATACTTCTGCACCTTGCATGCATAATTCGGAGCTAGTAGTTATGAAAATGGAGCTTTGCATTGGAGATGTACCAGTGTACCAGATTCATGCTACCCTTTTGATCATGGTAGCTTAGGATTCCATATCTGTTTATGTAACTTTCAAACAGATTTTGTATTTATTCATTTCATCATTTTTGTAAATCTAAATTATAGTGGCTCATGACTTGTACTACCAGTCCTCAGAGTAGTTGTTTTGAATTCTTTTATAGTGTTATTTATAATATTGGTGTTTTCTCCTCGTCGAAGTAGCCTTATACAGTTTGGCTTACCTAGTGGGTTGAGTTAGGTTCCATTGGTGGGATTTTAGGTCGTGACAAGTTGGTATCAGAGCTCTAGGTTTATAGGTTCTACGAGTCATGAGCAAGTGTCTAATAGAGTCTTACAGATTAGTATGATGATGTCCATAGCTATCTTCGAGAGGCTACAGGGCATCTAGGAATACATCCCTCTAAATCAACCAAGTCACATAGACTACAATAACCAAGAGTACGTCATCTTGAAAATGCCTGCACTGAAGAACCCTTTAATGAATCTGAAGATGTTTCTTTCACTTTTCTAATACCGAAAGGTAGAATCACTAATGACATAGAGTACCACAAGTCTCAACACCATCCAAAGTAATCCTCAAGTCCTAACCATATTCAAATCCGGAAATCTTTAAATACTACAAATGAGTCCTGAACCCGTTGGAACCTTCTTGAAAGTCATTCACACTGCTCTAAATCATCCTTGATGAAATATTTCTTAAAGCATAGCTAATCCGCAAACACATCCTAGTCCAAGAATTAATATAACACATGACCATGCAATCCAATTGTCGACAGTGAACTCTCCCACTTGGCTCGAAGCCATAGAACACATCATTTATAACCCACAGTACCCTTCCTTTATGACTTCCCCAATCTCGCACTGCTAATTAGATGAATAATTCATAAACATAATCGATAAACAATCCAAATTTCTATTAGCGGTTTTTGAAGGCTCAATAATTGCTTTGCTTGGCGATGCTTCTTTTTTCTGTATTTTCATTCTTGTTTGAAGACTTTGAAGTCTTTGAAGGCTTTGTCAAAGGAATATGATTCTTAGCAATTTATTTCCTCCTCATGTTACCTACATGCAAATATGCAATGTCATATTTAATAATTTCAAATTTATGATCAGAATAAGAAAAATAAGCCCCAATTCCAGCAAACATCTATGACCAGAAAACAATCAACTACAGGTTTATCAATAACTATTAGGTTACCAGTTAGGACGAAATTCTAAAATACAGAGCACATGGGTATTCCACAATTTACCATTTGTTGAGATCTTTCACCTTCTCAAATGTTGGTAGATTAGCACACTACTAACAGGTGTCGTCGAAAGGACAAAATCCCATATTTAAAAAGGATCAACGAATTTAGTGTTACCTTAAGGATGTCTAAAATATTATGGAAATACATACGGTATGAGGTGTTATACCTTGGTAAGTAGAGCTTTTAACATCACAGAAGGCTACTACTAGCTTGGAATTTTCAATGCTCTCTAACAATTCCCCTTCAATTTCAGCTAAGTCTCTCCACAAAGTCAATATTTTCCGATCATAGCTATATATTTAAAATTGAGTATCATAAGAATAACATTCTACTTATATTGTAGGTAGTAAAGTTTAAATCATGAGTGGTTAGTAACTAGTGGTAACTTGATTTTCGTTTGTAACTATTACTTCTTGCCTTCTGCTTCGTCTTTCTCCATTTAGTACTTTCACTTTTATTACAATGCAAACCACATCTAAAAAAATGAAATATTAATGTCACGACCCAACACTCAACCTGTCGTGATGGCGCCTATCATGGTACTAGACGAGCCAACAACTCAGACATTACCAACACTTACAAATTTAAAGTATACTAAAACAGGTTTAAATAAGTGAAAATGTCATAAAATGAGGTAGAATGTCATAACTCAATACAGAAGTTTCCAAAAATTAGGGTGTCACTGAGTATATGAGCCTCTATACAATACTAAGTCTGATATACTGTCTAAGAAAAACAGAAACCGATAAGTAAACTGAGGGATAGGGGAAGGAGAGTCAAGGTTTGCGGACGCCAGGGAACCTACCTCGATAGTTTCTGAATGACTGAACTCTGTGAATCAGCAACTGCCTTGACCGGAAACACCTGGATCTACACACGAAGTGCAGAGTGTAGCGTGAGTACAACCAACTCAATAAGTAATAAAGCTAACCTTTGGACTGAAAGTAGTGACGGGTGATGTGCCGGGAAATTTCGGCACATATTGATACTATTTGATTAGAAATTGCCTGTTCCACTTGATAATTATCATGATACTTACTTAGTTTTCGTGTAGTTTCAGTACATGGATGAAAGAAACCCAAAAGCGTGAAAAGAAGGCCAAAAGCCGTTCAAAGGCAAGAAAAGAGGCCAACAATACAACATAAGTAATTCTGCGACCGCAAAGTGGATATGCGAGTCGCAGAATTGGAACTTTGATCGCAAAGTCGGGCAGAACTTCAAGCTGAAGTAAAAGGAAGGAAGTTGTCAACAATGCGATCACAGAAGATCAATGCTAATCGCATTCTCATCGCAGATGCGGACAGAGTTTGAGGTGAAAAATCGAAGGGAATTGCGATCGTATTCTGCGATCGCAGAATCAATCTGCGGACCGCATTCTGAAATGCGATGGGACGGAGAAGTACTGGTGCAGTCTGCGATACAGGAGAACAATTCTGCGAACCGCATTCCTGTTATGCGACACGAATGCGATCGCAGACGGCAAAGTCGGCCAGAAGTTAATTCAGTTCGCCTCGGTTTTTGGGCCTCTATAAATAGCCTCTTTAGGGTTATGTGCAGGAGAGACTTGTCAGATTTTAAAGTGCAAAATAGTGCTTTTGGTTATTCTCAAATTGAGAGAGATTTTTGGGTGATTCAAAACTTGGAAATCCATATTGTTGTAAGATGAATTCAACTTTTGTTAATTGTTCTTTAGTTTTCAATATATGTAGCTAAATTTTAATACTGAGGTTGTGAACCCTAGATGGGTGGAATGTTTTTATTGAAGAATTGATATTGCTTCCAATTTCGAAAGAATCTTGATGTTTATTTATTTCTCGTTCTTAATTAAATCGTTAGTGGTTGCAAACATTAACGGGTGCCAATTTACGCTATTGAACCTTGGAAAAGGGAAGGTAGGGTTTGGTGGAAATAAGTAACGACGATTCAAGGCCTTAACCCTTGTTTAACAAAATCACTTAGGAATAAGAGGATTTTAAGTCGGCAAATGATTGGGTATTCGTAATTTCGACTCTAATGTATTCGGGAGAATCGTAAGAGGATACGTTATCCAAATATTGGAAAATATCGGGTATCACTCTACTAAGAACCAATTGCATATCAAGAGCGGAAGTTAATATCAATATCAATACAGAGCACAACCTTAATATCTCGACTTCATACATTTATTCAATTATTATTTTCAAGCTGCAATTATTAGTTTAATTTCCTATACGTACTCAACATCAATTTATTTTATTTTGTTACTTGATCGAATTAAGACTAAGTGAAATATTACGTTAATCAGATATTCGTTTCACGCCTATTCCCTGTGGGATTCGACCCCAACCTAGTTGGGTTACTACATTTGACATCGATCGCTTACACCATTATTAAGGTGTAATTTGAGCGGATCAACGGGCTCGAATATTACAGCCCATATACGAAATTAACAGCATGAAAATTTACAAAAAATATGATAGTAATATCTCAGAAATTCATAATCTGCACGTAACGGTATAAGAATTTAGGCATGCTTCCAGGTTTAACAATTAAACTCAGAACAGATAAAATATGCCAAGTCTGAATGATATAAGGAATATGACATCTCTATATCTACATGCCAATATGCATATAGTATGTGATGCAGCATAACAACAACCTCGCGTACTCACACTCTCAGAGTACTCAACCTGACTGTCTCAGTTCTCACTTATCACATTCAATCACTCAGCACTATACGGGGCAGATCCAATCCATCAGCTCTAAAATCTGCACGCAAGGTGCAGAAGTGAAGTATGAGTATAACCGATCCCATGTACTCAGTAAATATCTTAACTAACCTCAGAGAAGTAATGATGAGGTTTTGAGTCGAAAGATACTCACTAGTTAAATAACTTGTGTAATATATCAAAGACGGGCAAGATTGGCAAGATGAAGTATAGCATAAATAATAACTATTATCTCATTAGAACAAGTGATAACGATACAATACAAGTAAAGGTTCATCTTTAACAACAAGTCACCAAATAGAATCGCACACGTATAATACCTCGTGCCCACATTATCAATCACCCTGCACGGCAGAGACCTCGTGCCATAACATAAGTCACACACACACGACAAAGAGCTTGTACCATAATATAAATCACACTTGCACGGTAAGATCTCGTGCCACAGTAATCCAATTCCGTATCAATTGCCAAATAACGCATTCAAAAGAACTTTTCAAAAATCAAATATATTAATGCATGATGACAACTACCGATAAATCAAAAAATATGAGATAACAACTCCACCTAGGTAAAATTCATCTTGGCAACCAAACCATCAAGTAGTAACAGAGGCATAGATTAGCATGTTAGAAATAACGCAACAACTTATGTAAAAATGCAGGACACACATAAAGAAGTCATAAGGTCAATAAGAATGCCCCTCTTGTACCACCACACACGCGTAATAAATAAAAATGCCCCAGCTATCACATAACATCCTCACAATGCCACCCTTATTTGGTCGCATGCGCATATTGCCACATGGGCATGAGACACTCTTTATCTCACTGCATGCGCATCACAATTGAAATGTGTCCCTTATGTTGCCGCACGTGCATCTAGCCACCCTTAAGTCGCCGCATGCGCATCACAATGAAATGTGTCCCTTATGTTGCAACATGCGCATCTACAATCAATCCGCACAACATGCCCACATGTGCCACAATTATCACAACAATACAAGATAACAATTTATCATCAAGAGGCACATCCTCATAACTCATCAATAAAGCGCACAAGGACGTGATAACAACAAAAATGCGGATATAGCATGACTATAGTTAAATCAAGTATAGCAACCAAGTCCAAGTAGTCATACAAAGGATCACATATGTATCACATAGTGTACACATCCCAATCAATATACTTTACAAGAACAAGTCCGGGTGGGTGTTCATAAGCTACATGCATCTATCTCCGAGGCTAATATAGCATAAGTCTTAAGATTTGCTCATCAAATTCAAAATAAGGTACCAATAGCCTCAACATTTCCCTAGCATGATTTATAGTACTCACAAAGTCGATTAATTTAATAATACATGGAATCAAGTAAAATACACAACCAAATAAGGAATAGAGTAAGTTAGAATCTACCCCGAGCATGAATACCCATGCCACATGTATATACGCCCGTCACTTCATAAATACATCACCCTCGCATGTAGCAACAATATCAATTAGTAGGAAAAATTCCCTCAACCAAAGCAAGGAAAGACACTTACCTCAAACAAGCCAAATTAATACTCAAAATTTTCCTTAGAGATCACCTCCGCCCGACTCAAGTCTAGCCAAAAACGACTCAATAACATCAAATAATGCAAAAAGAATCAATTTCAATTAATAAAGTTGTAATTTTTACCCTAATCCCAAAAGTCAACAAAAGCCAACTTCAGATTTGACCGGTCGAAACTCGAGTCGAGGGGTAGATATCGACTACTCATAACCCACGAGTCCAAATATAGTATTAGTTTTCAAAATCGAGCCCAATTCGATTCTCAAATCTTAAATTTTTATTTTTCAAAATATAGTCAAAAATCCCCAAGAATTCCCTTCAAATTCCATGATTTTGATGTTGAAAGAACCAAGTTATAATATAAATTGAGTCCAAATCACTTATCCAATACTTATGTGTGACAATCCCCTCCAAAAATCGCCTCTCACCAAGTCTAGGGCTCAAAATGTGATAAAATGAGACTACGTCCTGAAACACACAAATATAACCAGCTGCAAATGTTGCATTTGCGATCAGAGGTTCGCAGATGCGGCCACCGCAAAAGCGAACAAAGGCTCGCAAAAGCGAACCCTGACAGACCCAGCAAATATTGCATTTGTGACAAAATGTTTAGCAAATGCGTAGCCCCTCACCACCCGACCAGTCGCAAAAGCAATGCATAACCTCGCAAAAGCGGACACCTCAACAGTCGCATATGCGACACAATCTTTGCAAATGCGAAGTCCTTACCCAGCAACCATGATTCGCAATTGCGACCACCGTTACTCAAATGAGATGGTCCCATTTGCGACCTCCTCATCGCAAAGGCGAGAAAATCATAACCACCACAACTGAACTTAGCAAAAACAATTTGAAATCAAGCCGAAACTCTCTCGAGTCTCTCGGCACCCCATCCTATCATACCAACAAATACGTAAACCTCATATGAACTCGCTCGCACGCTCGGATCATCAAAATAACATATAAAACCATGATTCGAACCCCAAAACGTATCAAAATCCCAGTGAAACTCATTTACTTTCAAAATAACAATCAAGCGTTCGATTCCCATCAAACCAACTTGGAATGAGAAAAAACTTTGCACACAAGTTTCAAATGACGAAACAGACCTATTCCAAGTCCTGAAACCAAAATCCGAACCCAATAGCCACAAAGTCAACTCTTGGTCAAACTTATAAAAATTCTAAACCTTCAAATTACCAACTTTTGCCAAAAAAAAAAAAGAAGCTAAATCAATCTAGGAACCTCCAAATCCAAATCACACATACGCCTAATTCCAAAACCACAATACAAACCTATTGGGATCACCAAAATACGAATCCGGGACCATTTACACAAAAGTCAAACCTTGGTCAACTCTTTAACTTAAAGCTTCCAAATTGAGAATTTCTCTTTCAAATCAATCCCGAAGCTCTCGAACATCGAAACCAACCATACACGCAAGATTCGATATACCATATGAAGCTACTCAAGACCTTAGACTACTGAACGGAATGTTAAAGCTCAAAACAGCCGGTCAGATTGTTACATTCTCCCCCACTTAAACATATGATCATCCTCGAATGTGCCAAGAGTCATTTCAAAGCCATCAAATCACTGTATAAACTCACCATACATATACCTACAGGTGATCCCACGTCAACTCAATCAATAAAAGCCTATCAACACAATCTCGACTGAAGATTCTTCCTTCAACCTTAACCGACAAGCCTTAGAACCAAATTTCACCTTCCAAGACCCTTCTAAGATCCGATTGTTGCATATACACACTATATCAATCTCAACCAGCTACAATAAATCATAAATATATTCACAAGATATAACCACACAAGGTAACCCATTGTTCATATACCATAACAATATCTCTGACCACAATAGCTGTCCATTACCAAACCCGGTACCGGTAACAAACCTCATATAAAAAAAAACCTTGTTCCAAAACTTCCCAACAATGCTTATGATGCAAGAAACATGTAGAAACTCATAACCACTCACCCAATTAACAAGTCGTAGAGTTCTCTCGTCTGACACGAACCATTACCAAACTCTAAGCTGATTTATGACATTCTTATGCCCACATACCTTATCCAAGTCCGATTGCACTAATTCTAGGCATAATGATCCATCTCCTCCAATACAAGCTATTCGATCGATAAGCCACGCCAAATGCCACATAGTCTTACACGACGACAATCCGTGCCTCCAATAATCAACAACTCGAATATAACCAGATATAGAAGGAGAGCCAAATAAGAGAACTACGCAACAATTTCAACAAATACCGCCACAAAGCACAACGCTATGAACCCATGTCACAAGGGAGAAGCAAAACACATGAAACAAGCATAAAGATCGTATCCCTACATAACTGCGCTGTCGTGCGTGACCCAATCCAAATATACCTATCCCCATGAAATACTCATCGAGCCATAATTCTCACAATCAACAATCACATGTGTACCAACAACAAACATGTGAAATGCATGACTATAACCATAGAAAAACAAATAGTACAATATACCCAGATAGACCATAACCAAGGCACAATAAATAGTTCAACACCTCAAGAGCCATCTGGCTCGAATCTCGCCACAAGGCCTAAGCAGAATAACATCAGGCGTCTGAATAGTCAAGTAGTCTCACAACCCATCGTAGCATAAGAGAGCAACACATAAAACATACCAAAACATGAATAAGGTCAACTCTAGCCGCCACACTCCCAACCATAGCCGTGTTGAGTAAACGAAACTCGATCCGATGTAGAATATACATTCTCATTAGGCCTACTAATGGCCCCCCCAAATCAATTCCAATCATCCTAAAAGTCCGTAGTAACCTATCTATAGCACATACCATCAACTTGCAAACTCTTAACATATCTTCACTGTCCACAACCTAGGAATAGTCCATCTCTAAGAACATCTAGTCCCCTAAACCTCAAGAATACATAAATTTCCATATCCGATCCCGAATCCACCACCCAAATGACTGAAACATCTCTCATACACCATCATCTTACGAAAACTACTCACATAAATATTCTGTGCCACGTAGCAAAACCTGAACATCAGCAGTCAACATCTAGGCGATTACCGTAATACTAGTCCAACATCCGAAAGTCAAAAACACATTGCGTCTCCTAGAATGCACACCCCGTAGGCCATACAAGGTAGTACTAACATCCTCCAAACATCTGAAATATCCCATGCTGTCTAGAACTCATGACCTTCCTTTCAAAAATCGAACAACAAACCTATCCATGAAGTCTCAATCTCGCACGACGCCACCACCTCAATCATGCTATCATATGAAAAACATGAGGATCTCGTTCTCAACTCTGAATCACAAGTAGGATAGACATCCCATCAATCGAAAACCTTCCACTAACTCAATCTCGTGGAACAAAATCACAACATGCAACGAATATCCCCATGCTTGTGGAGCACATTAATTGCAAGTCGCGGAGAAACCGTCGCAAACTCATCGAAACCCATTTGCACATAATCAAATCATTAGAACTTCCCATATTTCTCTCCTTATGCGGCCTTACTTCAGCTTGAAGTCGGTATCTTTGATTTTCTTCTATTCATTTGTATGTGATGTTGCGCACTCGGTATCTTCTATGCATGGGCGATTTGTCATGTTGTGGATGGACTACGAAAAGTTATGGATGCTAATTATTGTTGCATTATTTCGTCTAGTCTTGGAAGCGGATGCAGTTGTAGACCTTTCAGTTGTTCATTTGTGTGATGCAACAGATTCTTATATCTGGTTGATGAGTACAGACTCCGGAGAATTAATTGGTTACCTAGTTATTCTGACTATGGTAGGGTCATGGGAAAATGTTGATTTGAGGATAGCTGGTAGGATTCGAGGTTCTATGATTCGTATGGGGCTTCCTTTCAGAGGAACGCATATACTACTATTTCGGGGGACTTGAAGAAGTTCGCGCGACTGTCACAAGGATGAGCATGAACTTGGTAGAGTCATAGCTGTAATGACGGAGCTTTGCATTAGAGATGTATCGGTGTACTGGATTCATGCTACCCTTTTGTTCATGGTAGCTTAAGATTTCATTTCTGTTTATGTAACTTTCAAAAAGATGTTATATTTATTCATTTCACCAGCTTTGTAAATCCAAATCATAGTGGCTCATGACTTGTACTACCAATCCTCGGGGTAGTTGTATTAAATCCTTTTGCATTGTTATTTATAATATTGATGATTTCTCCTCGTCGTAGTAGCTTATACAGTTTGGCCTACCTAGCGGGTTGGATTAAGTGTCATCACGATATTAATAGAATTTTGGATCGTGACATAAGACCTTTTATCTCCATGAGATATCTTTGAGTTTAGCTACTTCTTGAAGTTCCATTCCATCATTGTGGCTGCCCTCTCAGTAATAATTATTCTGAACACACTTTCAAATTCTATCCTACAATAAAACCAGTCTTAATTTGACATAATATTGTTAGTTACGAGTATATTGTATAAAAGTACCTTGAATTAAAAATAATTGTTTGGATGGTTTTAATGTTCTGTTTGGAATAAGAAAGAATCCTATATGATTTTTGAACAAGTATACTCTTATTACGTTTCTCATCAAGGAAAGTGACAATATCTCGAGTTGGAACGAAAAAAGAGAGAAACAACTTTCTTGGGATGGAGTGACGTAGTCGATCTTTCTTTCGACCTTCCTGCTAATTAAGGTCATCTATTTTGGACAATGAACTCGTCCCTTCCTTCTCCACTAAAATACTGAGATTTTTTTATGATAAGGGTCAAACCTATAATGTGCATCAAATCACATATCACAAGCTATCGCTCTTACCATTATATCAAAATCTTGAATGCTTAAAGTCTATCTTTTTTCGGATGGAAGGAGAGTTTGGAGTTCGAAAAAAAGATGTGCTACCCCAAAATAACTTTTATTATAATCGTAGTGTTCGAGTCAGCTTACGCTTATTTGAGCTATATTATACCAGGAGGATGAACCAAAGAGTGGGATATGTAAACTTCCTTCAAATTCTTAGCCTATTAGCCAACATTAGAAAGATGAACCAAAGAGCGAGATATGTAAACTTCTTTCAAATTCAAAGCCTCTAGCAAGTAGGAGCAGAACTGCATAGATTGCAAAGGAAAGTAAAGAACAAGTTTCTACAACTCGTTAATACTTTTCACTGCGTAAGTTTACTCAACCTCATCTTACTAGTATCTCTAAATTTTGCATGAGAAAATGAATGAAAACGAGCAGCATATATGGAACAGCTAAAGAAGGTTATCATTTAAGAATATGAAGAAGAAACATCAAAACCAGCAGTCATTCTCAAACATGGATACATCATTGTATAATACTTGGGAGATCATAATCAACTAGCTGAATCAGTTTTCAACGGACTTCAAAATCAAAGCAACCAATCACATATAAAACAAAACGGATGAATATTTGCAAAAGAGTACAGTCAGATGATAGTATTTTGCTTAAGTTGGAGCTTAGCATTTCAGAGCAACGCCGACCGAAGTGGTTAGTCTTAAAGATATTGAAAATATTGATCCGGCATGCCGTAACAAGGGCCAGAATTAAAGTAACAAAATATTTTGTCGTCAACGTACAATAACTACCTTTTTGCTTAGCTGAAGCCACAGGTTAAGGATCTTATTGGTTAAAAGTATTTATCCCACCGCAATAAATAGACTAATACTTACTTTTGACATAGACAGGAGTTCAAGTTGCAATTCAACTTTGTTTTCCGATGCTCAGAAAGTGGGCGAATGAGGCCATTTACAGACCCATTTCCTCTCTTAAAAATGAAAAGATAAATTTTTGGGAAAGGACGAAGTAAGAAATATATTGTGAAAAAGAAACTAAGATTACAAAGTATGCAGATAGAGGCAATAAACTGATTCCTGCAGCTATTTCGGAAGAGAATAGTTATACATTAGCATTACAGTAGAAATATTAAGGCCAATGCCTGAGTAATTCTACACCATTGTTAACTACAGCATACAAAAGACAAAAATTAAAGCTACAACTACGATAAAAGAAGTATCTTACTTCACTAGGCAGCCTCAACCTTATCACCATCCACAACATTGAGTATAGGAAGACTGCTAAGAAATTCATCAAGACCTTCAAAAAACCCAATCACTTCAACAGTGTCATCCTCTCCCTCTCCTGCTTCATTTTCGTGGGTCATCTGAACTATAGGCTCCTCGACATCACTACTGAACTCCACATTCAAATCCAAATTCCCAAAGTGTTTTGCGACCCTCCCAGGCTGCCTTCTTGTCTTACTTGCAATACCTTTCTTATTTGACTCAACTGCCACAACATGTGACATTTCTACACCATCTTGAGTTGCTAAACCATCTCGCAAATTGACATCATTATTCCCTTCAACGTTCTTTGCCTTAACAGCTTGCTGTTTCTTGGCATTTTTACTTGGGGTTCCCGTCCTTGCACTCTTCCGCTTCCCACTCTTCACTTTGTTCCTCTCCTTATTCCGATTCCAATCCTCATCAGACTCCTCACCTGCCTCCGACACCTCAACAAACACATCATCATCATCATCAACGTATATTCTTGGAGCAAAATGCTCTCGTCCATCACCACTGATCGATGCACCTGCATTATGCAAAGCGCCAAGATTATCCACATTACTCTGCCTTCCAACAACACGATTATGTATATTACTCCCTCCATTCCCCCCAGCATGCGGACAAGTAAACATAGGCGAAAATGGAGACCAGCTTGAACCATTTTCTCTATTTCTCTCAAAATTCTCCAAAGACAATCCTAAAGGCATAAATCCCCAACAACAAAAATAAGCGTCTTTTCCATCAATAATTGGTGGAGGGGACGCAATTGTTACAGCTTGAAAAGCCCTCTTACAATTTTGACACCGCAAAGTGCAATCAGAATATTCCAAAGGGAACTCATACATAATATAACAATAAGGACATGCAGTCCAGAAACTGGGTATCCTATTATCTGAAGCATCTACATTTCCTTCTTTCTCGTTGGCATTACTCACATTATCACTAGTACTAGCAGACCTGTTTTCATTGTTCCCCACCACATTCTCATTCCTTTCTGGGGGGTGTTGATTCCCATGCTGCTCTACAGAAACCATCGGTTCTGGCCCTCGTGTCGAGCTCAACCCGATACCAAATGGTGGGTTTTCTGTATTTAAGCTTCTCACAGAGGTTACAGGCTGTGGTTGGTTCAAACTCAAGAATGTCGCAGGTTGTTCATCTGTGTTTGAAAATGAAATAGACGTCACTGGTGGTTGTGCCTGTTGTCTCAGAAATGTTACGGGTTGTTGTGGTTGCTGATGTTGTTGCTCTGTAACAGAGCCTGCCATAGAGGTCACGGTTTCTTGTTCACGAGTCAGAAATTTGACTGGCACAGAAATTCCAGCTTGTGGGTCTCTACTAAAGCTCACTCCAGCAGCATGTGACCCTTGATCTTGACTTGGCAAATTCACAAACATTTGGTCTGCATTTGAACTGGGTATTGAAGGATACGCACAATGATGCACAAAATTCACAGGGGTAGGTGTAGAAGCAACTGGGTAAAGGTTAAGGAAGAAACCCAGCTCCTTATCATAAATACTTTTTCTCGAGGGGTTAGAAAGAACTGAGAATGCATCAACAACGAGGCGAAAAGCTTGATCCGAAAAGGGGAAATTGTTGTTCTGAGGGTTGAGAAGAAGAGCAAATCGGCGATACTGATCAGCGATGAAGTCGGCATTTTGGGTTTGGTTAGGAGGGATTTGGAGAATAGAGTAGTAGTCGAAGTGGTGGTTGTTTATCCTTTTGTCGCCGGCGCTTAAAGTATCGACGATGCTGAGTATTTGGTCGGTAGCAGGCGCTAATGTCGGGTCGGATTCACGGGCACGGGTCGCGAATGATTTGCTGCCGACTAGGTCACGATTCGTTAAGAGCTTTTCAGCGATGGATAGCCAACGCAATGCTTCAGGTCGGTTAGAGGGGGGGCCATTGATGAAGAAGGGATGCTCCATTGGATTTTAGGAAGAGAATGTAGAGTAAGCTAGGACAAATGGAGGAAGAAGGAAGAAGGGAGAGTGAGAGTGAGAGTGTGAAAGGGGAGTGTGTGTATTTCTTATGGACGGAAAAGGACAACAGGGTGTGTTCGCGTGAAATGACATAAGGTTACGTGTTGTTTGCACATATTGAGCATGAACTATTGGCTATTGTAAATTTGCAATCAATTGTAATTACTTAACTTACCTTTTGATTTTTCAACTGGAACCATTCCTATTTGAAGAAATAGGACAGCATAGCAATTTTCAATTTGCAATTAGAGCGTGTTTGGAAAGTCACCTATTTATTGGATTTTGGTATAATTGGGTGTAATTATATATTTTGGAATATTTGTTTGATTAAGTAATTAGCCGGTCAGTATGAAATTGGATGTAACTAGAGAGGTGTAATTACATTCTCCAATTCTCAAGGGGTAGATGAGAACTGGTAGTAATTATATTGTGTAATTACAACATTACTTTTTAATTTCTTTTCTTTTAATTTTATTTTAATCTATTTTCTTTATAACTTTTTATTTTCATTATTTTAATTTCTTTTTTACTTTCTTTTTACTTTTTAATTTCTTTTTTTTTATCTTAAAATACATTTTCTTTGTACATTATTTATCTTTTCTTTCTTATCTTTACTTCTTGTGATATCATGTAATTGCTCGTATATTTTATTTCTTATTTATTTATTTTTCTTTATTTTGCGTAACTGCGTTATATTCTAGTTTTTGAAACTACACCTTCTAATATTAGAAATGATGAATCATTAACAAACATGGCATGCGTTGTTGAATGATATTATAAATTTATTATGTTTCCTATTCTTAAGTTGTATTGGAACTTATTTTTATTATGTTGGAATTTGACATATCTTAAAATATTTTTTATGGGATTTTAAAATTGTGTTATATATATGGTTCCAATTTATTTGTTTTAGTAATATTGGCTTGTTATTTCACTTTGCATGTTGTTCATTTTTTAGTCAGAATTGAAATATTAATTTTGTCAAATATTTGCATAATGTTATGACATTATATTTATAAATATCAATTTATTTTATCAAACATGCATTCCATGATGTTCTCACAAAACGTATGTTTTTACTTTTTATAAATAATTAAAATAAATATTATTAATTTGGAATATATATGTATATATATATATATACATATATATATATATATATATATACATATATATATATATATATACATATATATATATATAATGTATTTTTAAGAAAAATATGCATCTTAAATATCAAATCTAATATCATTTATACTTATAAAAATTCATTTATAGGCATATACTTATTATATTAACTTTTAAGTTTTGATAATTACTTCATTTAAAATTTAATCTAACTATAACACTTGTGCAACCAAACAACACGCATGTAATTACTGTAATTATACTATGACAAACAAACAGGTCGTCGTAATTACTAGGTTATGTAATTACTTCCCTAATAATTGCACCAATTTCAATTACCGGGTGACTTTCCAAACAAACCCTTAGGAAAATGACTAGATGGCGCCTAAGAAAAGTTTATGAAATTTAAGAAAATAAACCATATCGTCAGTTATTAGCTATTGTATGACACAAATATTATGATTATATAATTTGTGAATATAACAGATAATTTGTAAAATAATATTTGCAACATATAACAAATGAATTATATTTTATCTTACTATTAGTACACAATTCCTTTGTTATAATATTAAGAAATTATCACGATTCAAAATTTCAACCTGTCGTAATGGCACCTAACACACTAGCTAGGCAAGCCGAAACACAATAATAAAAGAAACAGTACAACGGAACTTATAGAAATAGCGTAAATCTGAAATCTAAATACAACCAAAAACTACTAATACAATGTAAATCCCCCCAGAAAATGATAAATACGGAGTTATGAATTCTACAATGGAATACAAGTCTGAAACTGGATAATAATAACACTCTCTGAACTGTAACAACAATATGTAAGGAAAGGACAAGTCAAAATTGCGACCAAGGATGCAACTCTACCTCGCCTCTCTCGAAGATAGTCCGACAAGCAAGCCTGCTGCTGGTAACTAGTTCCCACACCTGGATTTGCACAATTAAGTGCGGAGTGTAGTATGAGTACAACCGACCCAATGTACTCAATAAGTATCGTAACTAACCACGGCGAGGTAAAAGAAACAAGAATTATAAATGATACATGCTATAACTTGTACGGTTTCATATAATCCAACAAGTATAGAACAATAATGTGAACATATATAAGATACTGAGAGGACTATCTCTGTGTGTGGGTACAATTACTCAAAATCTACTCAGTCACGGGTACAACATGTAAGATGATATGCAGATAATCAGATAATAAACCATGAAAATTACAAGTAAAGATGAAATGCAAATCCAAAATAACACTAGCCACACTTTCCTCAACCTTTTCAAATCCGTACCAAATTACTAAAAAGTTTTTCTCAATAACCGCGTGTACACCATCAAGAGAGAAACACGATAAGGTGATCCTAGGGGGATGAATTCGTATCCACACGCTGCACGGACAACTCACATGCTAATAAAATCAATCGTACGGACAACTTACGTGTTGCACGGACAAACTCACGTGCTAATAATATGAATAACTGGATCTACACGTACAACTCACGTGCTGCACGTACAACTCACGTGCTAATAGAATCAACCGCATGGACAACTCACATATTGTACGGACAACTCACGTGCTAATAATCACAATCTTCCCCCCGTGGTCAGAAGCTACCAGTCTAGCTCATAACACAGAGAAAGCAAATATGCAGGAATATGTACATGGTTAATGGTTATCAAGTTCATACTCCTGGACAGGTATAAATAACATGCTATAGTGTAGGTATGTGTAATGTATGCTATCACAGCTAGAACAGACAACTTCCATTATAAATTAGCAGTTTATCAAGTTCAAACAGAAGAATAGCCTCAACCAAATCTCAAATATGGTACAACTAGCTCACATATCGGTGCAAATAGGAGAAAAATCTCAACTTGAAGCTTAACAATCATTTCAAGTCATGTCATAGTTTAAGTATTACCCCCAGCATGAAAATAATACCCTGGAGCACGCATATGGGCTCAACCCTACAAATATGCGCTATAGCACGTAAATATCACAAATAATTCAGGCAACTAAGGCCTCAACAAAGTTTAGATAAGATACTTACCTCAAGCAAGCTAAATTACTCCCTTAACAAGCCTTTCCCGCACGTATTAACCACCGGAAGGCTTGAATCTACTCAAAATAACGTAATACTATCAATAAAAGCTATAACAATTGATTCCAAATGATAAAGCTAAAATCTTTAACCAAAATAAAAAACTCAACTCCGGGCCCACACCTCAGAACCGGAAAAAATTCATAAATTCTAAGCACGCATTTGATTATGAGTCCAACCAAACCAAAATCATCCAATTTCGACCTCAAATCGACCTTCAAACCTCATATTTTTTATTTTTGCAAAGTTTTCACAAAATCCCCCATTTTTTCACTTTAATTCATTAATAAAATGCTAAAAATAAATATGGAATCATGATATAACAATAAATACGAGTCAAAAATACTTACCCCAATCCAAGATGTGAAAATCCCCTCCAAAATCGCCCAAACCGATCTCTACAACTCAAAATGTGAAATGATACTCTAACTCTCGATTTGGGATTTAAAAACCTACTACCCAGTGATTACACTTCGTGATCGCGGAAATCCCCTCGCGATCGCGAAGAAAAAACATCTTCAATAACAAAACCTTCTACGTGAACGTGCTCTCCAGGTCGCGAATGCGGTGACCAATCTCCCAAACCTACGCGATCACGGATAGCCTCACGTGATCGGGATGGACAACATGTGGAATATCCAAAGCTTCCTCTTCCTTCTTCGCGAACGTGTCTCCTCTCACGCGTTTGCGTAGCACAACCCCTCAAAGCTTTGCGATCGCAGTCTTAACCTCGCGAACGCATAGAATAAATTCCCACCTGCCAGAGTTAACCCTTCACGATCACGATGCTCCTTTCGCGATCGCGAAAAAGGAAACTAGAAGCACAGATAATCAACAATCTACCAAAGTCCAACATGAGTTCGAACTTGATTCAAAACACACCTGAGGCTCCTGGGACTCCATCCAAACATACCAATAGGTCCTAAAATACGGTACGAACTTAGTCAAAGCCTCAATTCACATCAAACAACATCGAAACCTCGAATCACACGCCCAATTCAAGCCTAATGAACAAATAGACTTCCAACTTCTAAAACTAATGTCGACTCATACAAACCAACTCCGATTGACCTCAAATTTTGCACACAAGTCATAAATGACAAAAAGGACCTACTTCAACTCCCGAAACAAAAATCCGAGCTCGATATCAACAAAGTTAACTATCGATCAAACTTCTCAACTTTCCAACTTTCATCAATTCAAGCCAAAATGACCTACTGTCACGACCCAAAACCAACACGTCGTGATGATGCCTATCGTGGTACTAGGCAAGCTGACTATTCAGATATTTCCAACACGTTAAATCTTTGAAAGATACTAAAATAGTTTAAATAAAGGAAATTCTCTTAAAATGGAATAGGAAATCATAACTCAATACATAAATTCCTCCCAAAATCGGGGTGTCACGAAGTACTTGAGCATCTACGAAAAAGACAAAGTCTGGTACATTGTCTAATAAGCAATGCTAAATAAATAAACTGAAATATAAGGGAGGAGAGTCAAGGTTTGCAGACGCCAAACAGCTACCTCGATGATCTCCGAAGGTCTGAACTCTACAAGTCAGCAACCACCGTGATCAGAAGCACCTGGATCTGCACACGAGGTGCAGGGTGTAGCGTGAGTACAACCAAATTAATAAATAACAAATCTAACCTTTGGACTAAAAGTAGTGACAAGTCCAATTATTACGGTCCACTTTTAACATTTAACAGTACGGAAAGTTATAGAAAATATGCCAATGATATCTCAGATATTTATATTCTACAAGTTAAGGTACAAGAATTTTGACATGTTTCCAACAAGAACTTAGACATGCTTTCAGATTTCACAACAAAACTTAACATATAATATGGCAGATACAGCCCAAATGCAAATAAACATGGCAGATCCAGCCCAAATGTCATAACTGCTAGCATTGCGCCCACTATGGGTGTGCAGACTCCGGAGGGGCCGATCCAGCCCAAGCGCTATAATAAGCTAAATCCTGGCATCATTCAATAAAGCCTGCTGCAACGTGCAGCCCGATCCAATAAATATCACTCACAATAAAATCCCCAGCATCACTCAGTCACTAATCTCTTCAGTCTCTCGGCTCACCAGAATGATGTTATTCAGCCCACATAATGATGATGTGACGTAGCAAATACGGACAACAGAGACCGAGACATATTATGCAAACAATAGCTGTGACTGAGCATAAAATGACAAGTTAAGCAAACAGTTCAACATGTATCTTAAATTGAATTTCTAACATGATTGAGAGCTCGATTGTTCTATCACATGGTAAAAATACGGGTAACAACAAGCTTAATCAATTATTCAGCTCCCTAGAAATCGACCGAGTCACAATTCTTACAGTGCGCGCCTATAGGCCCGTCACCTGGCACATGCGTCACCTCAACACCAATCACATAACACGAAATTCGTGGTTTCACACCCTTAGAACCAAGTTTAGAACTGTTACTTACCTCAAACCATGTAAATCCCTTCTCCAACACACCCTTGCCTCGTGAATCAACCTCCAAATGTCTCAAATCTAGCCACAAACAATTTGATATAATCAATACGGGCTAAAGGAATCAATTCCGTAATAAAATACTAGGTTATTAATAAAAAGTCAAAAAGTCGACTAAAAAATCGGCCCCCAGGCCCACGTCTCGGAACCCAATAAAAGTCACAGAATTCGAAATCCCATTCCACCATGAGTCTAACCATACCAAATTTACCAAAATCCAACACCAAATCGACACCCAAATTCCCAAATTAAACTCTCCAAATCCCTAGCCTCGAACTCTCATATTACACCTCAAAATCACACATTCTATGCGGGAAAATCAATGGGAAAACATAATTATTGCATAAATTTAACCACAAGTGACTTACCTGAAGAAACCCCTCGAAAATCCTCTCAAAAATTGCCTAATCCCGAGCTTGGAATTTTCCAAAATGAAGAAAAATCGCGAACCCTTGGATTAATATGCATTGCCAGTGGCTTCGCTTCTGCGGTCCATTTAGCCGCTTCTGCAGCACCACTTTTGCGGTTAAAAATCCGCACCTGCGGACTTTCACTCAACCCCCCGACCTACCGCTTCTGCGCTGCAAGACCGCTCCTGCGGCCCCGCGTCCGCTATTGCACGCCCAGAGCCAAGTTCCAAATTCCACACCTGCGACCATAATTTCGCTTCTTCGGACTCGCAGGCGCCCTCCTCCTTCCGCACCTGCAATACACCCAAGGCCAGACCAATCTCGCTTCTGCACCACTCCAGCCGCACCTGCGGCCAATCCCTTCACAAGTGCGATCACACCAGAAGACTCCCAGCTTCAGCAATGCTTTAAGTCTCATTTTCGATCCGTTATCCATCCGAATTCCACCCAAGGCCCCCCGGACCTCTACGGAACATACCAACAAGTCCTTAAAACACGATACAAACTTAGTCGAGCCCTCGAATCACATCAAAACAAATCAAAAACATGAATCGTACCAAAATTCAAGTCTATTGAAACCAAGGAATTCCAACTTCTACAAATGATGCTGAAACCTATCAAATCACGTTCGATTGACCTCAAATTTTGCACACAAGTCACAGATGACACCACGGACCTACTCCAACTCTCGAAACCCCATTCTAAGCCCGGTATCCATAAAGTCCACTCTCGGTCAAACTTTTAAATTTCCAACTTTCACCATTTCAAGCCTAATTCAACTAGGACCTCCAATTCACAATCCAGATACACTCCTAAGTCCAAAATCACCCAACGGAGCTAACGGAACCATCAAAAATCCATTCCAAAGTCGTCTACACATAAGTCAATATCCGATCAACCTTTTCAACTTAAGCTTCCAACCTTGAGATAAGTGTCTCAATTTATTTCGAAACCTCTCCGGACCTGAACCAACTACCCCGATAAGTCACATAACAACAATTAAGCAGGGAATAAACAGTATATAGGGGAATGGGACTACAACTCTCAAAACGACCAGTGGAGTCGTTACATCCTCCTATTCTTAAACAAACGTTCATCCTCGAACGGGTCTAGAAACGTACTTGGACTCTAAAATAGGCGTGGATATTTGCTCCACATCTTCCGCTCGGTCTCCCAAGCAGCCTCTACAACTGGCTGACCTCTCCACTGCACCTTCACTGAAGCTATGTCCTTTGACCTCAACTTTCGAACCTGCCGATCCATAATGGCCACCGGCTCCACATCATAAGTCAAATCACCATCCAACTGAATCGTACTAAAATCTAAAACATGAGATGGATCGCCGACATACTTTTGGAGCATAGAAACATGAAATACTGGATGCGCACTTGACAACCTAGGTGGCAAGGCAATCTTGTAAGCCACCTCTCCAATCCTTTGAAGTACCTCAAACGGCCCAATATACCGAGGGCTCAACTTGCCCTTCTTCCCCAACCTCATAACACCCCCCATGGGTGACACCTTAAGCAGTACCTTCTCCCCAACCATAGAAGCAACAATACGAACCTTCCTATCGGCGTAACTCTTCTGTCTAGACTGTGTCGTGCGAAGCCTATCATATACGGAGCCATCTGAATACTCGACTGGTAGCTATTATTATAGGCAAACTCTACGAGCGGCAGTAACTAATCCCAATAACCCCCGAAATCAATGACACAAGTGCATAACATATCTTCCAATATCTGAATAGTGTGCTCGGACCGCCCGTCCGTCTGAGGGTGAAATGTTGTACTTAACTCAACCTGGGTGCCTAACTCTCGCTGTACGGCTCTCCAAAAACTGCGATGTAAACTGCATGCCCCGATTTGAAATGATGGACATCGGCACACCGTGAAGGCGAATAATCTCGCGGATGTATATCGAAACCAACCGCTCCAAAGAATAAGCAGTCCTAACTGGAATGAAGTGCGCGGACTTGGTCAGCTGATCCACAATCACCCAAATAGCGTCATACTTCCTTGAAGTCCATGGGAGCCCAACTACAAAATTCATGGTGATACGCTCCCATTTCCACTCTGGAATCTCTAGCCTGTGAGGAAATCCACTTGGTCTTTGATGCTCATACTTCACTTGCTGACAGTTAAGGCACCGAGCTACAAACCCCAGTGGATCCTTCTATCTCCTCCACCAATAGTGCTGCCTCAAGTCCTGATACATCTTCGCGGCACCCGGATGAATGGAATACCGCGAACTGTGGGCCTCCTCAAGAATCAACTCACGTAGTCCATCTACATTGGGCACACAAATCCGACCCTACATCCTCAACACCCTATCATCCCTGATAGTAACATCCCCAGCATCACCGTGTTGAACCGTGTCATTAAGGACAAGCAAATGAGGATCATCATACTGGCGTTCTCTGATGCGATCATATAAAGAAGACCGAGAAACCACACAAGCTAGAACTTGGCTTGGCTCCGAAACATCTAATCTCACGAACTGGTTGGCCAAGGCCTGAACATCAACTGCAAGCAGTCTCTCACTAACAGGAATGAATGCAAGGCTACCCATACTCACCGCCTTCCTACTCAAGGCATCGGCCACCACATTGGCCTTCCCGGGATGATACATAATGGTGATATCATAATCCTTTAGTAGCTCCAACCATCTCCGTTGCCTCAAATTTAGTTCCTTTTGTTTAAACAAGTGCTGGAGACTCCGATGATCCATAAATACCTCACAAGACACACAGTAGAGATAATGCCTCTAAATCTTCAATGCATGAACGATAGAAGCCAACTCCAAATCGTGGATGGGGTAGTTCTTCTCATGAGGCTTCAATTGACGCGAAGCTTAAGCAATCACTCTACTCTCCTGCATCAAGACACACCCAATACCGATCTGAGAAGCATCACAATACACTGTATAAGAGCCTAAAGCTGAAGGAAAAACTAGAACTGGAGTTGTGGTCAAGGCGGTCTTGAGCTTTTGAAAGCTCCCTTCATACTCAGCACCCTTCTAGGTCAATTTGGTCAAAGGCGATGTAATAGGCGAGAAACCCTCCACGAAGCAATGATAATAGCAGGCCAATCCGAGAAAGCTCCGAATCTCCGTAGCTGAGGATGGTCTAGGCCAACTCTGAACCACCTCTATCTTCTTCGGATCCACCTGAATCCCCTCATTGAAAACCACGTGCCCCAAGAACGCCACTGAACTAAGCGAAAACTCACACTTGGAGAACTTGGCATAAAGCTTCTCCTCTCTCAACCGCTTGAGCACAATCCTCAAATACTGGGCATGCTCCTCCTGACTATGAGAGTACACCAGGATATCATCAATGAATACTATGAAAAACGAGTCGAGATAAGGCTAAAATATACTGTTCATCAGATTCATGAATGTTGCTGGGGAGTTGGTCAGCCCAAAAGACATCACAAGAACTCATAATGACCATATAACGGTCCTGAATGCTGTCTTTAGAATATTCGCATCCTGAATCTTCAACTGGTGATACCTAGACCTCAAATCAATCTTAGAGAACACCCTCGCTCCCTGAAGTTTGTCAAATAGATCATCAATATGCGGCAAAGGACACTTGTTCTTGATTGTAACTTTGTTCAACTACCTATAGTCGATGCACATCTGCAGTAATATCTTTCCTCTTCACAAACAAAATCGGTGCACCTCAAGGCGACACGCTAGGCCTAATAAACCCCTTATCAAGAAGTTCTTGAAGCTACTCTTTCAATTCCTTCAACTCAGCCGGTGCCATACGATACGAAGGAATAGAAATGGGCTGAGTGCCTGGCACGAAGTCAATACCGAAGTCAATACCCCTGTCGGGCGGCATGCCCGGCAAGTCTGCAGGAAACACATCCAGAAAGTCTCATACCACTGGAACAGACTCAATAGTAGGGGTATCAACACCAACATCCCTCACAAAGGCCAAATAAGATATACAACTCTTCCCAACCATCCATTGGGCCTTCAAATTTGAAATCACTCTGCTGGGAACATAATCTATAGAACTTCTCCATTCGATCCTTGGCAAACCTGGATCGCCAATGTCACGATCTTAGCGTGACAATCTAGAATAGCATGACATGGAGACAACCAATCATACTAAGCAATAAGAGATCAATCATACTAAGCAATAAGAGATCAACTCTCATCTCCAATCCTCTAATAATCACTACACATGACTGATATACACGGTCCTCAACAATTATATCGCCCACTGGCGTAGATACATGAACAAATGAAACTAAGGACTCACAGGGCATATCCAGATAATGAGCAAAATACGATGATACATACGAATAAGTGGAACCAGGGTGAAATAATACAGAAGCATCCATGTGGCATACAGAGACAATACCTGTGATCACTGTGTCTGAAGTAATGACGTCTGGCCTAGCAAGAATAACATAAAATCAGGCCTGAGCACCGCCTGATTGGCCTCCCCCTCTTGGGCGACCCCTAGCTGCCTGAGCCCCACCCCCAGCTGTCTGGGTGAGTGGTGAAGTAATTGATGCTGAAGTCATGGCCTGACTCCTCTGTTGAACTGAACCTCCCGTATAGCAGGGACAAAACTTCTTCACATGACCCAAATCTCCACACTCGAAACATCCCCTCTCAAAAAATGGTCGCAAATACTGAGGCGGACCCCAAGAACCAGAATAACTACCAGAAGAACCTAGTGCAGATGAACTCTGAACTGAAGGTTCACGAGATGAACTCTAAGCTGGGAGGGAACTGAGGGATGACTAGCCGGTCTAGCACTGTATGAACCATGGCTGGATAATGCACCACGATGAATTGGATGAGCCATCTGAGCGGGCCTATTAGGACGACCCCTGCCGTGGTAAAACTGACCCCTAGAAGGAACACCGCTGAAACCACCCGATCCACGAGGCATCTTGGTTTTCCTCTCCTCCCGCTCCTAACTATGGACCATCTTTAGTCGCCGAGCAATATCAAACACCTCGTTGAACCGAGCACTAGATACACTCTCCCGAGTTATAGCAAAACGCAACTGATAGTTGAGGCCATCAATGAACCTCCTAATCCTCTCCTTCTCAGTGGGAACCAACCAAACTGCGTGACGAGCCAACTCTGAAAATCTCATCTCATACTGGGTCAGATACATGCCATCCTTACGTAGCTGCTCGAACTGCTTGCATAGCTCTTCCCTACGAGTCGGTGGTACAAACTTCTCCAAGAAGAGAACGGAGAACTCATGCCATGAAAGTGGTGTAGCACCGACTAGCCTGCTCATCTCATAGGCCTCCCACCATCTGAAGGCAACCCTAGTAAACTAAAAAGTAGTGAACAAGACCCCACTCGTCTCCAGAATACCTGCAGTATGAATAATCCGCTGACACCTATCCAAGAAGTCCAAGGAATCCTCATACTCAGCCCCACTGAATGATGGAGGCCGGAGTCTCCCAAACTTCTTAAGTTTCTTTTGCTCGTCCTCACTCATAACGGGACCTGCTTGGGCTCGAGAAGCCGCAACTAGCAGGGCTGGCAATACCCCCAACGTCTGAAGTCTCTGCATCACCTGCTCTGGAGTACGAGTGGCGGGAGTTTGCGTACCTCCCCCTGCCTGAGAAGTGGCTGGTGCGGTCTGAACAGAAATTGCCTGAGCAAGGCTAGTGCACATAGTCAAAATCTGAGCCAAAGCCTCCTAAAGGCTTGGAATCACAAAGGGCATAGGTGGTGCCTGAGCTGGCCCCACTGGATGAACCACATCTGGAACTTGCTCCTGAGCTGGAGCAATTGGTGGATCTGCAGGTGCTGCTCTAGCTGCTGTACGAGCTGCACCTCTACCCCTACCGCAGCCCCTACCGCGACCTCAGCCTATCGTGTCCCTAGCTGGTGGTACTAGTGGCTGTCCATCCTATCTGGTAGCACGTCTCCTCACCATCTGTGAGAGAATAGAACAACAAAACTTTAGTTTCCGGAATCAACAAATCTGCACGACGAGAATACAAGAATGTGAAGTTTCCTAAGGGTTCGGTAGCCTCTCGAAGATAAGTACAGACGTATCCATACCGATCCGCAAGACTCTACTAAACCTACTCATGACTCGTAAGACCTATGTAACCTAGGCTCTGATACTAATTTGTCACGACCCAAAACCAACCCATCGTGATAGCGCCTATCGTGGTACTAGGCAAACCGACTATTCTGACATTCCCAACACTTTAAATCTTTGAAAGATACTAAAATAGTTTAAGTAAAGGAAATTCTCTTAAAATGGAATAGGAAATCATAACTCAATACATAAATTCCTCCCAAAATCGGGGTGTCACTGAGTACATGAGCATCTATAAAAAAGACAAAGTCTGGTACACTGTCTGATAAGCAATGCTAAAAAGTAAACAAAAATATAAGGAAGGAGAGTCAAGGTCTACCGACGCCAATCAGCTACCTCGATGATCTCTGAAGGTCTGGACTCTACAAGTTAGCAACCACTATGACCGGGAGCACCTGGGTCTGCACACGAGGTGCAGGGTGTAGCGTGAGTACAACCAACTCAATAAGTAACAAATCTGACCTTTGGACTAAAAGTAGTGACAAGTCAAATTATTACGGTCCACTTTTAACATTTAACAGTACGGAAAGTTACAGAAAATATGACAATGATATCTCAGATATTTATATTCTACAAGTGAAGGTACAATATTTAGACATGCTTCCAACAAGAACTTAGACATGCTTTCAGATTTCACAACAAAACTTAACACATAACAGGAGATCCAGCCCAGGGCAGATCCAGCCCAAATGCAAAAAAACAGGCATATCCAGCCCAAATGTCATAACTGCTAGCATTGCGCCCACTGTGGGTATGTAGACTCCGGAGGGGCCGATCCAGCCCAAGCGCAATAATAAGCCAAATACTGGCATCAATCAATGAAGCCTGCTGTGGCGTGCAGCCCCGATCCCATAAATTTCTCTCACAATAAAATCCTAAGCATCACTCAGTCATAAAGCTCTTCAGTCTCTCGGCTCACCATAATCATGTTATTCAGCCCACACAATAATGATATGATGTAGAAAATAAGGACAACAGAGACCGAGACATATTATGCAAACAATAGCTGTGACTGAGTATAAAATGGCAAGTTAAGCAAATAGTTCAACATGTATCTTAAACGAAATTTCTAACATGATTGACAACTCAATTGTTCTATCACATTGTAAAAATACGGGTAACAACAAGCTTAATTAATTATTCAGCTCCCTGGAAATCGATCGAGTCACAATTCTTATGGCGCACGCCTACAGGCCCGTCACCTGGCACATCCGTCACCTCAACACCAATCACATAACACGAAGTTCGAGGTTTCACACCCTCAGAACCAAGTTTAGAACATTTACTTGCCTCAAACCATTCTACTCCAACACGCCATTTCCTCGCGAATCGACCTCCAAATACCTCGAATCTAGCCACAAACAGTTCGTTACAATCGACATGGGCTAAAAGAATCAATTCCATAAGAAAATACTAAGTTATTAATCAAAAGTCAAAAAGTCAACTCAAAAGGCGGCCCCCGGGCCCATGTTTCATAACCTAATAAAAGTCACAAAATCCGGAAGCCCATTCCTCCACGAGTCTAATCATACAAAATTTACCAAACTCCAACACAAAATCGACACCCAAATCCCCAAATTAAACTCTCCAAATTCCTAGCCTCAAACTCCCAAATTACACCTCAAAACCACACAATCTTGGTGGGAAAATCAACGGGGAAACATAATTATCGCATAAATTTAACCACAAGTGATTTACCTCAAGAAACCCCTAAAAAATCCTCTCAAAAATTGCTTGATCTCGAGCTTGGAGTGTTCAAAAATGAAGAAAAATCGGAACCCTTCGATTAATATGCACTGCCAGTGGCTTCGCTTCTGCGGTCCATTTAGCCACTTATGCGGCACCGCTTTCGAGGTTAAAATCCGCACATGCATACTTACACTCAACCCTCGACCTACCGCTTCTGCGGCCAAGGTCTAGCACCTACGGCCCCGTGTCCACTTCTGCGCGCCCAGAGCCAACTTCAAAATTCCGCACCTGCGACCATAATTTCGCTTCTGCGGACTCGCAGGTGCCCTTCTCCTTCTGCATCTGTGAAACACCTAAGGCCAGACCAATCTTGCTTCTGTGCCACTCCAACCGCACCTGCAGCATCGCACTTGCAGCCAATCCTTTTGCAAGTGCGATCACACCAGAAGACTCCCATCTTAAGCAATGCTCTAAGTCTCATTTTCGATCCGTTAACCATTGGAACTCCGCTCGAGGCCCCCGAGACCTCCACCGAACATACCAACAAGTCCTAAAACATGATACGAACTTAGTTAAGCCCTCGAATCACATCAAACCACATCAAAAATGCGAATTGTACCAAATTCAAGCCTATTGAAATCAAGGAATTCCAACTTTTACAAACGATGCCGAAGCCTATCAAATCACGTCCGGTTAACCTCAAGTTTTGCACATAAGTCACAAATGGCACCACGGACCTACTCGAACTCCCGGAACCCCATTTCGAACCTAGTATCCACAAAGTCCGCTCTTGGTCAAACTTCTAAATTTTTAACTTTCACCATTTCAAGCCTAATTCAACTACGGACCTCCAATTCACAATCCAAACACACTCCTAAGTCCAAAATTACCCGACAAAGCTAACGGAACCATCAAAACTCCATTCCAGAGTCGTCTACACATAAATCAATATCCGATCAACCTTTTCAACTTAAGCTTCCAACCTTGAGACTAAGTTTCTCAATTCATTCCGAAACCTCTCCAGACCTGAACCAACTACCCCGACAAGTCACATAATAATGATTAAGCAGGGAATGAACAGTAAATGGGGAATGGGGCTACAACTCTCAAAATGAGAGGTTGGGTCGTTACACATACGGACCTCCAAATCCAAATCTGGACATACGTCTAAGTCCGAAATCACCATATGAAGCTATTGGAACCATCAAAACTCCATTCAGGAGTCGTTTACACAAAAGTCAACATCTGGTTAACTCTTTCAACTTAAGCTTCCAACCATAGGACTAAGTATCCCAATTCACTTCGAAACATCCTCGGAAGTAAACCAACCATCCTAGCAAGTCACGTAACCACAAGTTAACATAAAATAAGCAAAAACATGGGATCGAGGCCACAATACACAAAATGACTGATTGGGTTGTCACATTCTCCCCGTTTTAAACAAACGTTCATCCTCGAATGGGTCTGGAATCATACTTGGAGTCTCAAATAGGTGTGGATAACTGCTTCACGTCTCCTGCTCATCCTCCTATGTAGCCTCCTCAACCGGCTGACCTCTCCAGTGAACTTTCATTGATGTAATATTATTTGACCTCAACTTTCGATCCTGCCGATCCAAAATAGCCACCGGCTCCACATCATAAGTCAAATATCTATCTAGCTATACCGTGCTGAAGTCCAACACATGGGATGGGTCACCATAATACTATCAGAACATAGAAACGAACACTGGGTGAACACTAGATAAACTAGGTGGCAATGCAAGCTTGTAAGCCACTTCTCTTATCCTCTAAAGAACCTCAAAAGGTCCAATATACCGTGGGCTCAACTTGCCCTTCTTCTCGAATCTCATCACACCCTTCATGGGCGAAACCCTGAGCAAAACCTTCTTACCCACCATATAAGCAAAATCCGAAACCTTCCTATCGGCATAACTCTTCTTCCAAGACTGAGCTGCACGAAGTCAATCTGGAAGTTCATTAGTTTATTAAGCTTGAATCAGGGGTACGATTCGAGGTTTCGATGTTGTTTGATGTGAATTAAGGCTTCGACTAAGCTTGTATCATGTTTTAGGACTTGTTGGTTTGTTTGGATGGGGTCCTGGGGTGTGTTTCGGATCAAGTTCGGACTCATTGTGGACTTTGGCGGCTTGCTGATTATCTGTGCTTCTAGTTTCCTCTTTTGCGATCACAAAAGGAGGATCATGATCGCGAAGGGTTAAGTCTGGCAGGTGGAAATTTGTTCTATGTGTTCGTGAGGTTAAGGCTTCAATCGCAAAGCTTTGAGGGGTTGTGCTACGTGAACGCATGAGAGGAGATGCGTTAGTGAAGAAGGAAGAGGAGTCCTGGGATTTTCCACGCGTTGTTCATTGTGATCGCGTGAGGTTGTCCGCAATTTTCCACGCGTAGTTTTGGGAGATTTGTCACCGCGTTCGCGAGCTAGAGATATGCATTCATGTAGAGGGTTTTGTTACTGAAGATTTTTGTTCTTTGTGATCTCGAGGGGATTTTCGCGATCGCGAAGTGTAATCACTAGGCAGCATGTTTTAAAATCCCAAATCAAAGGTTAGAGTATCATTTCACATTATGAGTTGTAGAGCTTGGTTTTGAGCTATTTTGGAGGAGATTTTCATGTCTTGGATTAGGGTAAGTGTTTTAGACTCGGATTTATTGTTATATCATGATTCCATATTTGTATTTAGCATTTAATTAATGAATTAAAGTGAAGAAATGGGGGATTTCATGGGAACTTTGCAAAAATAAAAAAATTGAGGTTTGAAGGTCAATTTGAGGTCGGAATTGGATGATTTTGGTATGTTTGGACTCGTAATCAAATACGTGCTCGGAATTTGTGAAATTTTTTAAGGTTCTAAGGTGTGAGTCCGGGGTTATGTTTTTGATTTTGGTTAAATATCTTAGATTTATCATTTGGAATCAATTGCTATAGTTTTTATTCATAGTATTATGTTATTTTAACTAGATTTGAGCCTTCCAAATGTTAATACAAGCAGGGAGGGCTTGCTAAGGGAGTAATTTGACTTTCTTGAGGTAAGTATCTTATCTAAATTTGGTTGAGGTATTAGTTGCCTGAAGTATTTTTGATAGCTATGTGCTATGGGTGGCGCATATGCGTGGGGTTGAGCCTATATGCGTGCACCGTGGTACTATTTCCATGCTCGGGGTAGTACTTAGGCTATGACATACCTTGAAATGATTGTTAAGCTTCAACTTGAGATGTTTCTCCTATTTGTACCCCTTTCTGAGCAAGCTGTACCATATTTGAGATTTCGTTGAGGCGATTCTTCTATTTAAACCAGATAAATTACTAATTTATGATGGAAATTGTCTGTTCTAGCTGTGATAGCACACATTTCACATGCCTACACTATAGCATGTTATTTATACCAGTCCAGGAGTATGAACTTGATAATCATTGATCATTTACATGTATTCCCGCATATTTGCTTTCTCTGTGTTATAAGTTGGACTGATAGCCTGGGACCACGCTAGGATTGTGATGTATTTAGCACGTGAGTTGTCCTTGCGGTTGATTTTATTAGCACATGAGTTGTCCGTGCAGCATGTGAGTTGTCCGTGTAGATCTAGTTACTGATACTATTAGCACGTGAGTTGTCTGTATAGCACGTGCATTGTCCGTGTTGTTGATTCTATTAGCATGTGAGTTATTTGTACAGTACGCTATTCCTAGCCAGGTCGGGTTACGGGTTCATATCCGAGTTAGGCAAGGAAGAAGAGCGGCTGAAAGCCAATCGAAAACCGACATAGAATGGAATTGATTGGTTCGACACTTCTGAAGAAGCGAAGGAGAAGGGCTCAAGGATCAACCAACTCTTCTTATTAAGATTACGTGAGTTTTGACAATCGGGATTTTATTTGGCTCATTCAATGCCCGTGAGTTGTCCGTGCAGCATGTGGATATGGGTCCATCCCCCTAGGGTCACCCTCTCATGTTTCTCTCTTGATGGTTTACCCGCAATTATTGAGGAAAACTGATAAGTGATTTGGTATGAATACGAAAAGGTTGAGGAAAGTCTGGCCAGTGTTATTTTGGAATTGCATTTCATCTTTACTTGCAAGTTTCATGGTTTATTATCTGATTATCTGCATACCATCTTATATGCTGTACCTGTTACTGAGTAGAGATTTTGAGTAATTGTACACACAAACAGATTGTCCTCTCAGTATCTTATACATGTTCACATTACTGTTCTATACTTGTTGGATTATGTGAAACTGTACATATTATAGCAGGTATCATTTATAATTCTTGTTTCTTTTACCTTGCCGTGGTTAGTTACGATACTTATTGAGTACATTGGATCGATTGTATTCATACTACACTTTGCACTTAAATTTGTAGATCCAGGTGTGGGGACCAGTTACCAGCAGTAGGTTTGCTTGTTCGACAATCTTCGAGGGGTGAGGTAGAGCTGCATCCTTGGTTGCAATTTTGACTTGTCCTTTCCTTAAATACTGTTGTTATAGTTCAGATAGTGTTATTAATGTTTAGTTTCAGACTTTTATTCCATTGTAGAGTTCATGACTCTGTATTTACCAGTTTCTGGGAGATTTACATTGTATTAGCAGTATTTGGTTATATTTACATTTCATATTTATGCTATTTCTACAAGTTTCGTTGTTCTATTTCCTTTATTATTATGTTTCCGCTTGCCTAGCCGATGTTTTAGGCCCCATAGTGACGGACTCGGATTTTGGATCGTGACAAGTTGGTATCAGAGTCCTAGATTCATAGTATTGCGAGTCATGAGCAAGTCTAGTAGAGTCTTGTAGATCGTTACAAAGACGTCTATACTTCTCTTCAAGAGGCTACGAAACTGTTAAAAAACGTCACTTTCTTGTATTCTTGTCATGCGGATTTGTTATTTTCGGAATTTGAACTTAACTCTTCTATTATCTCACAAATGGTGAAGACACGTGCCACCGAATCAGGTGGACAGCCACCAGTACCACCGGCTAGGGCTGCGAGAGGCCGGGGCCGCAGTGGAGGCCAAGGTGTGGATCGTACTACAGCCAAGCAGCATTCGTGGAGCCACCAGTTGCTCTAGCTTAGGAGCAGGTACCAGATGTGATTGAGCCAGTGGGACCATCTCAGGCACTAGTAGTGCCCATTTTGATTCCTAGCCTTTGGGAGGCCTTAGCCCAGATTTGACTGTGTGCACAAGTCTGGCTCAGGCAGTCTCAGTTCCTGCTACACCAACCACTTCTTAGTCCGGAGGAGGTTCCTAGACTCCTGCTGCCTATACTCCAGATCAGCTAGCGTAGGGATTCTAGACACCAGGTGTGTTGCTAGTTCAGCCGGTTGCTGCCGCTAGGGTCGAGGTTGGTCCCCATTTGAGTGATGATGAGCAAAAAGGACTGGAGCGGTTTGGGAGGTTTAAGCCTTCAGAGTTCAGTGCAGTAGAGTCGGAGGATGCTCAGAATTCTATCGACCGGTGTCAGCGGATTCTTCGCACAACGGGTGTTTAGTACACCAGTGAGGTTTCATTCACTATTTTTCAGTTGATGGGGGAAGCCTACCGATGGTGGCAGGCTTATGAGTTGAGCAGGCCAGCTGATGCAGCGCCACTTACATGGCAAGAGTTCTCAGTTCTCTTCTTAGAGAAGTTTGTTCCATAGACTCGTAGGGAGGAGTTGCTTAGGCAGTTTGAGCAGCTACACCAGGAGGGTATTTCTGTGACTCAGTATGAGATGAGATTTTTTAGAGTTGGCTCGTCATGCGGTATGGTTGGTTCCCACTTAGAGAGAGATGATTGGGAGGTTCATTGATGGCTTTAACTATGGGTTACGCTTTGCAAAGTTGCGAGGTTTGATGATGTGGTTGATATTTCTAGACGCTTATAGCTAGTTCGCAGGCAGGAGCATGAGAAGCGGGAGGATAAGAGGCCTCATAGTTCAGGTGGTTTCAACAGTGCCTCATCTGGAGGCCACTCCCATTACAGCAGGGGTCGTTCTTCTTGACCCATTCAGGAAGCTTGCCATGTTCCTCGTGGTTCTTCAGTTAGCCACAGTTCCTACAATGCACGCCCAACTAAGTCATTTAGTGCATTTCCATCATAGAGCTCTTATCATGATTCATCTGCATAGGGTTCCTCGCAGCAGTTATTCAAATTATCAGGACAGCAGCTCCGTCAGAGGAGAGGTTGTTTTGAGTGCGGGGACTTGATTCATCCCAAGAGTGATTGGCCAAGACTATTAGGTAGGGCTCCACAGTTGACTTCTCAGCCTATGATTCCAGCAACAGTAGCTACACCACCCGCACAGCCAGCTCGAGGTGGGGTCTAGTCAGCTCAAGGCCGCCATAGACGGGGGAGGGGTCGATTAGGTGGCGGTCAAGTCTGTTGCTATGCATTCCCAGCAAGACCAAAAGCATTTGCCTCCAATACAATGATCACATATATTGTTTCAGTATTACATAGAGATGCTTTGGTATTATTTGATCTCGGTTCCACTTATTCATACGTATCATCATACTATGGTTGTTATTTGGATGTGCCCCGTGATTCTTTAGTTATGCATATTCATGTATCTACACTGGTGGGCGATTTTATTATGGTAGATCATGTGTAACGGTCATGTGTGGTGATTATTGAAGGATTAGAGACGAGATTTCATCTTTTATTGCTTAGCATGGTTAATTTTGACGTGATATTAGGCATCGATTGGTTGTCACCATGTCACAATATTCTGGATTGCATGCTAAGACTATGACGTTGGCGATGCCGAGTTTGCCTAGGGTTGAGGGATTCTCTGGACTATGTTCCCAGTAGAGTGATTTCATATCTGAAGGCCCAACAGACGGTTGGGAAGGGATTTCTGGCATATCTGGCCTTTTGTGAGGGATGTTGGTGTTGATACTCCTACTATTAAGTTTTGTTCTTGTAGTGAGAGACTTTCCGGATGTGCTTCCTGTAATACCTGTAGGCATGTCACCCAACATGGACGCTAATTTTGGTACTGACTTGGTGCCGAGCACCCAGCCCATATCTATTCCACCATATCATATGGCACCAACAGAGTTGAAGGAATTGAAAGAACAACTTCAGAAGCTACTTGATAAGGGATTCATTAAGCCTAGTGTGTCACCTTGGGGTGCACCGGTTCTATTTTGGAAGAAGAAGGATGGTACTATGCGGATGTGCACTAGTTACAGACAATTGAACAAAGTTACAATTAAGAACAAGTACCCACAACCGCACATTGATGTTGACCAACTTTAGGGTGCTAGATTATTTTCTAAGATTGATTTGAGGTCCAGGTATCACCAATTGCAGATTCGGGATTCTAATATTTTGAAGACGGCATTCAGGACCCGCTATGGTCACTACGAGTTTTTTGTGATGTCTTTTGGGCTGGCCAATGCCCCAACAACATTTATGCATCTGATGAACAATGTATTCTAGCCATATCTTAATTTTTTTTGTCATAGTATTCATTGATGATATAGTGGTGTACTCACGCAGCCAGGAGGAGCATGAGCAGTATCTGGGGATTGTACTACAAACCTCGGGGGAGAAGAAACTTTATGCTAAATTCTCCAAGTGTGAGTTTTGGCTTGATTTTGTGGCGTTCTAGGGGCATGTGGTGTCTAGTTAGGGGATTAAAGTGGATTCGAAGAATATTGAAGCATTTCAGAGTTGGATAATACCGTCTTCAGCTATTGAGATTCGAAGCTTTCTTAGTTTGGCCGGATATTATCGCCGTTTTATGGAGGGTTTCTAGTCCATTGCTGCACCTTTGACCAGACTGACCCATAAGGGTGCCCCATTCAGGTGGTCTGATGAGTGTGAGGAGAGCTTTCAGAAGCTCAAGACTGCCTTGATCCCAACTTCAGTTCTAGTTTTGCCTTTAACATCGGCTTCATATACGATTTATTGTGATGCCTCTCGGATTGATATTGGGTGTGTCTTGATGCAAGAGGTAGGGTGATTTCTAGTTGAAGCCCCATGAGATGAACTACCTTGTTTCATGATTTAGAGTTGGAAATCATTGTTCTCATATTGATGATTTGGAGGCATTATCTCTACAGCGTGTCTTGTGAGGTATTTATAAATCATCAGAGTCTACAACACTTGTTTAAGCAGAAGGATGTAAATTGGAGGCAGCGGAGATGGTTGGAGTTGTTAAAAGACTATGATATCACCATTTTATATCATCCGGGGAAGGCCAATGTGGTGGCCGATGCCTTGAGTAGAAATACGGAGAGTATGGGTAGCCTTCCATATATTCTAGTTGGTGAGAAACCGCTAGTATTGGATGTTCAGGCTTTGGCCAACTAGTTCGTGAGGTTAGATGTTTCGGAGCCTAGTCGGGTTCTTGCTTGCATGATTTCTCTGTCTTCTTTGTATGAGCGCATCTGAGAGCGTCAATATGAAGACCCTCATTTGCTTGTCCATAAGGAAAAGATGCAACACGGTGATGCCAAGGAGGTTTCTATTAGAGATGATAGGGTGTTGCAGATGCAGGGTCATATTTGTGTACCCAATATGGATGGGTTATGTGAGTTGATTCTTGAGGAGGCCCACAGTTCACGGTATTCCATTCATCCGGGTGCCGCGAAGATGTATCAACACTTGAGGCAGCATTATTGGTGGAGGAGAATGAAGAAAGATATAGTAGAGTATGTGGCTTGGTGCTTGAACTGTCAGCAGGTGAAGTATGAGCATCAGAGGACGAGCGGTTTGCTTCAGATACTTGAGATTCCCCAGTGGTAATGGGAGCGTGTTACCATGGATTTCGTTGTTGGGTTCCCACAGGCTCTGAAGAAATTTGATGCAGTTTGGGTGTCCGTGGACCAGTTGACTAAGTCCACACATTTCACTCCGGTTGTGACCACCTATTCATCAGAATGGCTGGCTCCAATCTATATCGGCGAGATTGTTCATCTTCAGGGCGTGCTGGTGTCCATTATTTCTAATTGGGGCACGCAATTTACAGCACAGTTTTGGAGTGCGATTCAGTGAGAGTTGGGCACACGGGTTGAGTTAAGTCAACGTTCCACCCCCAGATGGACAAACAGTCCAAGCGCACCATTCAGATTTTGCAGGATATGCTACACGCTTGTGTTATGGATTTCAGGGGTTCTTGGGATCAGTTTCTACCGCTTGCTGAGTTTTCCTACAACAACAGCTACTAATCGAGTATTTAGATGGCTCCTTATGAGGTCTTATATGGGAGGCAGTGTCATTCTCCAATTGGTTGGTTTGAGCCGAAAGAGGCTAGGTTGTTGGGTACTGATTTGGTTCGGGATGCATACCAAACCAACTCCGATTGACCTCAAATTTTGCACACAAGTCATAAATGGAACAATGGACCTACTCCAACTCCCGAAACCTAAATTCGAGCCCGGTATCAACAAAGTCAACTCTCGGTCAAACTTCTCAACCTTCCAAACCTTCAACTTTCCAACTTTCGCCTATTCAAGCCAAAGCGACCTACGGACCACCAAATTCAAATCCTGACATATGCCTAAGTCCAAAATTACCATAAGAAGCTATCAGAACCATGAAAAATCCATTCCAGAGTCGCTTACACAAAAGTCAACATCTGGTCAATTATTTTAACTTAAGCTTCCAACCTTGGGACTAAGTGTCCCAATTCACTCCGAAACATCCTCGGAACCAAACCAACCACCCCAGCAAGTCACTTAACCACAAGTGAACATAAAATAAGCAATAAACAGGGGAACAGGGCTACAATATACAAGACGACCAGCCGGGTCTTCACAAAAATTCTTCTTATTTTTGCTAAGACACCTATAATATTACCTTTATTAAAGAGCTTTGCTGAATTTTTACTAAGGAAAACCATTAATTAAATTTAAATTTATTTACATTGAAAAAAATCACATATATGTTTTTTTTAATTATGAACGTCACCATCCAATATTCTATCAATGGTCGCGATGGCGCCTAACCTATTTGCTGGGAAAGTCAACACTCAATAACAACGACGAAAATGAGTTATTAAGTCTTTAACAAAGTCATGATATAAATAATAATTCAAAATAAGTCTCAAATCAATATCATAAATAATAATTCTAAGATAGGGTCTAACACCATCACAACTATCTAACAAATGCCCAAACTCGGTGCCGCATCATCACGAGTATCTCACAAGAGTATATAGTCTTAACTGAACAATAACATCTGTTGGAAAAAAAATAAATATACAAAGAAAGATAAGTAGGGAAGGAAACTCCACGTGCTGCAGATCAGATCAAGTAAAGCAGCTCATGATGAAGTCACAAGATATGTAGAAGTGTAGCATGAGTACAAACCACAGTTAGTAAGTATCAAGTCTAGCCTCAAAGAAGTAGCGGCGAGGGATCGACATCGACACTTACTAGTAGTCCAATAATCAGGTGCAAGCATAAATAAGATACAAAGTAAGGCATGTTATCATCAAATAGGTACGAAAGCTAAAGAAACGATACATATGGAATTTAGGCATGCTTTACAGATGAAAGAGATTGAATCGGAAGTCATATACCTTAATTCTTGCATAGAAATATGATATATATCAACCAACATTTATATAAAAGCCATTTCATGAGTCTAAGATATATGGATATGCATGCTTAGGATCCCCTCTCAATACCTGACAAAACAAATCCATGTGCCTGACACAGGTTACATGTAACGACCCAATCGATCGGTTTGAGCATTGACATTTTCGTTCAGTAGTTTGAGATCTTTAGTAACTCCATATGAGGTATTACGACTTGCGTGCAAAATTGGTCTTGATTTTCGGGATGTTCGGGAGTAATTCAGAAGAGTAATTTTTAATTTTGAAGCTTTTAGCTAAAAAGTTGATCAAGGTTTGACTTTTATATAAATGATTTCAGATTCATTTTTTATGGTCCTGATGGGTTCGCATGGTGATTATGGACTTAGGCGTTTATTCGAATTCGAATTCGAATTCGATTTTCCTAGAAGATTTTGGCTTTAATTGATGAAAGTTGGCAATTTAAAAGTTTAGAAGTTCATAGGTTTGACTGGGAGGACTTTGATGATATTGGGTTCGAATTGTTATTTAGGAAGTTACAATAGTTTTGTTTTATCATTTGAAACTTGTGTGAAAATTTTGATTTCATTGTGAGTTGATTGGATGGATTCGGACGCGTTCGGCAAAGTTTGAAGGTTTGAAAGTTAAGAGAACGATATTGGTCTTTGATTCTTGGTTTTGATATTATTTATGACTTTTCGAGCTCTTGGATAAATTGGGATAATGTATTTTTATTTGTTGGATCTAGACAGGGTCCCCGGGGCCTCAGTTGTGATTCGGGGTGGTTTCAGACCATTTTGGAGGTGTTGGGTATTGCTAGTTTCTGGTGCATCTAATGTGTTTTGCGATCGCGTAGAAGTTTGTTGGACATTTGGTGATTTGTGAAACATGTTCGCATAGATGGTTTGCGTACGCGTAAGGTGGTGGATCTTGCTATCATGTTCACGCTTGTCAATTTGTGATCGCGGAGTGTGCTAGAGGCAGGTTGGATCAATGGCTTTCGCCTTTGCGTGAGTGGATCGCGTTCCCACTTTTGAGGTTCGTTGGCTTTCGCAATCGCGGGGCTCATACGCTATTGCATAGTGCATTTTCCTGGGCAGTTTTACTTTCTGCTTCGCGATTGCGAAGGCTATTCCACGATCACAATGTGTATAACTGGGTAGTGTTATAAGATATCATTTTCGAGACTTTGAGCTCATTTTATCATATTTTGAGATTAGGAGCTTGAATTAAGGCAATTTTGAGGCGATTTTCACCACTTGGCTTTGGACAAGTGCTCTTGACTCGGATTTGATTATTTATCATGATTTCATCCTTGATTTTAGCATTTGATTTGTGAATCTAAGAGAGAAATATTGACAAAACTTTTCTAATGTGAAAAATGGATATTTGGACCTCGAATTTGGAGTTGGTTTATGATGAAACTTGTATATTTGGACTCGTATTCGAATGAGTGTTGGGGATGTATGTGTTTTGTTGCGTTCCAAGGTGCATGCTTGGTTGACTTTTTAGTTGACTTTGAGTGTTTGATTAATGATTCGACCTTTATCGCTTGAGTTTGATTTCTATGGAATTATGTGATGTTATTGGGTTGTTTTTAGCTAGATTCGAGCCGTTCATGGGTTGATTAATGCGGGAAGGCATTTTAGAGCATTGATTTGGCTTGTTTGAGGTAAGTGTCTTGCCTAACTTTAGTTGAGAGAATTTTTCCTACTAACTGTTATTGTTTGCCACATC
>MCJB01050752.1:0-41585 GCA_002018475.1 Nicotiana obtusifolia | reverse complement strand
GGGGGGGGGGGGGGTTGATGTATATATGAGGTGATGCGCGTATATACATGTTCCATGGGTATTCATGCTGGGGGTAGATCCTAGCTTATTCTACATCTTATTTGGTTGTGTGTTCTACTTGATTCTATGTATTATTCAATTAAATGACTACGTGAGCACGATAAATCATGCTAGAGAAATATTAAGGTTATTGCTACCGTATTTTAAACATGATGAGTAAATCTTGGGACTTATGATATATTTGCCATAGAGGTAGATAAACGTACATTGTGAACATACATCTGTCCTATGTGGAGTTGATATTTCATCTTTTGTTGAGTTGTTGCTACATATTAGATTGACGTGATAAGGAAGTTTCCATCATGCATTGAATATATCTGATTCTTCAAAAGGTTCTGTTGAACGTGTTATTTGGCATTTGATACGGAATCAGATGGCACAGATATACGGTTATGTATGAGTATTGAGCACAGATATTATCTGGTACATACCTCTTGTTAGTGGAGTTGGTGCAACTTGTATTTGTTGAACAGGTCTAATTGGTAGAGTTTTTTTATTACCTTACCCCAGTTATGTACCTTTACTGTTGATATTCTTTATTCTGTGATTGTCTTTTTATATATGTTGTTGAACTACATAGGTTTTGCAAAGTGAATATCTTTTGACTTAAAACCTCGCCACTACTTCTCTGAGGTTAGTCAAGATACTTACTGAGCACATAGGATTGGTTGTACTCATACTACACTTCTGCACCTTGTGTGTTGATTCTGGAGCCGAGTAACTATTAAGATGGAGCTTTGCATTGGAGAAGTACTAGCGTGCCGGATTCATGCTACCTTTTCGTTCATGGTAGCTTAGGATTTCATTTCTGCTTATGTAACTTTCAAACATATGTTGCATTTATTCCTTTCACCAGCTTTGTAAATCTAATTCTTAGTGGCACATGACTTATACTACCAGTCCTTGGGGTAGTTGTATCGAATTATATTTGCATTTTTATTTATAGGATTGATGATATCTTATTGTAATAGTGACATATACGATTTTTCTTACTTAGCAGGTTGGTTTAGGTGCCATCACGGCTTGGTGAGGTTTTGGATCGTGACAAGTTGGTATCAGAGCTCTAGGTTCATAGGTTCTACGAGTCATGAACAAGTGTCAAGTAAAGTCTTGCGAATTGGTTTGACGACGTCCATACCTATCTTTGAGAGGTTACAGGGCATCTAGGAAAATCCCGTCTTTCTTCCTTAACGTGCGGCTTTGTTTCAACTTGGATCTTATATCTTGATTTCTTCCATTCACACGTATGTGATGTTGCGCACTCGGTATCAGCTATGCCCAGCGGCTTGTGATGCTGCAAATGGACTATGAGGGGCTATGGAATCTTAATTATCGTCTCGATGTGTTTTCCAAACATAGAATGTGAATACGTTGGTAGATCTTTCAGTTGTTCATTTGTGGGATGAAGCAATTTGTTATATCTAGTTGACGAGTATAGACTCAGGAGGATTGATTGCATAGTGGTTGTGACCATAGTAGGGTCATTGAGAGATATCAGTTATAGGCTAAGCAAGTGGGTTATCTCATATGAGAAGATTTGAGGTTGTGTGATTCGTATGAGGCTTCTATTCAGCATAATGCATATACTACCATTTTGGAGAAGTTCACACGACTGTCACCAAGATAATTATGCACTTGGCAGAGTCTTTGGAGAGTTTTATGACTGGTGTTACATGAGTTTATGAAGTATGCAGTTGGTTAATAGTGCAAGATCGGTGCAGTTATAAAGGAAGAGTACTATGAGTTACAAATGATGCGTTCTACGGCTTTGAGCCAAGTGGGGAGTCTGCTATCCACACTTAGATCGCATGGTCATGTGTTATGTTGGTTTCCAGATTAATGGACACTTGTGCATTAGTTATGACTTAAAGAGGATGTCTTCGAGGGTGACTCAAGCAAGGAGATTGTCGGGTGCATGATGTACTATACTCTATTGGTACCTGGGAGTCTTGCAATGATTCAGGTGTGGTATTTGTTGTGGATGTAGAGTGCAAGGAAAACAGGAATCACTTTATTGCTTCTTTTGGATATTCATATGGTGGTGGAGCACATATTGTTCAATGCTTATTGGCTGGACATCGGAGATTGGAGCAGAGTGGATGACTATTGACATGGGTTCAAGATTCATATATGGTATTTAAAGATTTTCAGATTTGTGTATGGCTAGGACTTGAGATCTATATTAGATGGTGTCTAGACTTGTAGTACTTCTATATCATTATTAACTCAATGTGGCAATATTAGGGGGATGCAAGAAACTATTTTGGGTTCGCAGAAGGTCCCTTCAGAGCGAGCATTTCAGATTGAGTTACTTTTGGATTTGGCAGTCTGCATGACTTGGTTGAGTTAGAGGAAATTCAGTTCTGATTATTTGATTATGTGTAAATGGATTTCAAAGAGTTTGTGACGATTTGGCCACGACTTGTGGTTGATGTGCTCTACAAGCATGGGGAGTCCATTAGGTGTTATGATTTTTTTCTACGAGATTGAGTTACGTGAAAGGTTTTCAGTTGATGGAATGTCTATCTTACTTGTGATTCAGAGTTGAGAATGGGATCCTCGTGTTTTTATATGATAGCATGATAGAAGTGGTGCGCTGTGTGGGATTGAGATTTTATGGGCAAGGTTGCAATTTAGTTTGAAAGAATGGTCATGAATTCTAGATGGCATGGGAGATTTCAGATGTTTAAGAGGATGTTAGCATCATCTTGTATCTCCTGAGAAGGGTGTGCGTGTTAGGAGACGCATTGTGTTTTGACTTGTGGATGCTTAACTAGTATTATGGTAATCGCCTAGTAGTTGGCTGTTGAGGTTCAGGTTTTCCTACGTGGCGCAGAAGATTTGTGTGAGTATTTTCTGTGATGATTGTGTATGAGTGATTTATCTATTATTGAGTGGTAGAGTTGGGATCGGATATGGAGATTCTTATACTCGTGAGGTTTAGAGACTGGATGTTCTTAGAGGTAGACTATTCCTTGATTGTGGACTGTGAAGATATGTTAAAAATTAGATAGCTGATTGTATATGTTATGGATATGTTATTGTAGTCTTTTGGAAGGTTATTTACCTATTTTAGGATGATTCGAATCGATTTGGGGGCCCCATTGGTAGGTTTAATGAGAATGTGTATTCTGCATCGGGTTTATTTACTCAATACAGCTATTGTTGGGGGTGCGTTAGCGGCTAGAGTTGATCTATCCATTTCCTAGTATGTCTCATGTGTTGCTCTCTTATGCTATGATGGTTTATGAGACTACTGACTAGTTACACATATGATGTGGACCTATTTAGTCCTTGTGGTGAGATTCGAGACAGATGGCTCATAGGAAGTTGAAGTGCCTATTGCGCTTGGTTATGATTATTGGTATATTTTGCTATCGGTTTTCCTATGTTTATGGTCATGCATTTCACGTGTTTGTTGTTGATACACATATGGTTGTTGATTGTGAGCATTATGGTTCGATGGGTATTCCATGTGGGTCGGTATGTTTGGACCAGGTGATGTACCATAACGAAGTTATGATAGGACATGATTCTTCGTGCTTACTTCATGTGCGTTGCTTCTCCCTTGTGATATGGGTTCATAGTGTTGTGCTTTGCGGTGGTATTTATTGAACTTGTTGGGTGGTTCTCTTATTTGGCTCTCCTTCTATCTCTGGTTGTATTTGAGTTGTTGCTTGTTGGATGCACAGATTGCGTCGTATGTGACTAGGTGGCATTTGGTGTGGCATGTCAATCGAGTAGATTGTACCGAGTGAGATAAGGTTATTGGACCTGGAATTATAGCAATCAGATTTGGATAAGGTATGTTTGGAAGAATAATGCCATTAGTCGGCTAAGAATTTGGCAATGGTTCTTGTAGGGCGTGAGGACTCCACGCCTTATTGATTTCATGGGTGGTTATGAATTTCTGCATGTTTCTTTCATCATTAGCAGTGTTGTGAATGTTTGAAACTAGGTTTAATTTTATATGCGTTATATTACTAGTACCGAGTTTGATAATGAGCAACTATTACAGTATGAAGATATTACTATGAGTACATGAGTTATGTGGTACATCGTGTGGTTTGATAAGGCAGTGTATTGACGGCTTGATGTCGTTTGTTGAGATTGATACAATGTATATATACAAGGATCAGATCTTATAAGGAACTCTGAATGTTGGATCTTGGGTTCTAAGGTTTATGGATTAAGGTGGAGGAAGAATCTTCATTCGGGATTGTGCTAATGGGCTTATCTAGGTTGTTGTGATGTGGATGATGAGTTTATTAAGCTATTTGACGGCTTTGGAACGACTCTTAGCACATTCGAGGACGAACATATGTTTAAGTGGAGTAGAATGTAACAACCTGACCGATTGTTTTGTGCATTGGCATTTCTATTTGGTGGTTTAAGGTCTTGTGTGACTCCATATGAGGTATTACGACTTGCGTGCATGATTGGTCTTGATTTTCCGGAACTTTGAAGTAATTCGGAAGAGGAATTCTCAATTTTTAAGCTTTTAGTTAAAGAGTTGACCAATGTTTGACTTCTGTATAAATGGTCTCGAATTCGAATTTTGATGGCCCCAATGAGTTCGTATGTTGATTTTGGAATTAGGCATATGTTCAGATTCAAATTCGGATGTTCCTAGAAGATTTTGGCTTTAATTAACGAAAGTTGACTATTTGAAGGTTTAGAAGTTTATATGTTTGAATGAGAGTAGACTTTGATGATCGTCGTATTCGGATTGTTCTTTCAGAAGTTGGAATTGCTTCGTTTTGTCATTTGGGACTTTTGTGCAAATTTGATTTCATTCCGAGTTGATTTAGATGGATTCAGACGCGTTTGGCGAAGTTTGAAGGTATAAAAGTTAAGAGAACGATCTTGATCTTTGATTCTTGGTTTTGATGTTATTTATGATGTTTTAAGCTTTTGGATAAGTTTTGATAATGCATTTTGACTTATTGGTATGTTTGGACGGGGTCCTAAAGGCCTCGGGTGTGATTCCGGGGGATTTTAGACCATTTTGGACATGTTCGGCATTGCTGGTTTCTGGTGCATCTGATGCATTTCGTGATCGCGGGTGAATCTTCGTGATCGCGGGTGAAGCTTTGCGATCGCGTAGAAGGTTGTTGGGCAGCTAGCGAAAGGTGGTGGAGACGGCTATGTGTTCGCATTCATCAATTCACGATCACGGAGTGTGCTGGAGGCAGGTTGGCTCATTATCTTCCGCGTTTGCGTGATTGGCTTGCGTTCGAGCTTTTGAGGTTTGGTCGTAAGGCTCTAGCGTGATCACGTAGGGCATTTTCCTAGGTAGTGTAACTTTGTGCTTGTGATGACCTGATAGGTCATTTTGAGTACTAGCCTTAATTTCTATGTTCTGAGACCTCTCATAGATCCATTTGGTATTATATGACTTGCGTGCGTGGTCTGTGTCATTTTTCGAAAAGCTTTTATGTGAAATTTCGAAGAAAATGTGATTTATAACTTAAAATAAGGTACATTTAACCACGAACCTTTTTGGTAAACAACTTCGAACTGGCATTTTGATGATTCCTGTAGGTTCGAATGATGTTTTTGGACTTGTACGCATGTTCTGTGGGGTCCTGCGTGACCCAAGGGCGTTTCGGCGCGTTGAGTGAAAGATTGGAAATTTTGGTTTAATCATGAAATTTTGAGTTTTGATGATCGATTCGTGATTCTAGATATTATTTGATGATTTTAGGTAGAGCGCAGATTTAGATGATGTTATTACACTTGTGTGGATGTTCGGATTGGAGTCCGAGGGGCTCGGATGAGTTTCAGATGCGTTTTGGGATGTTTTGGACTGCTGATCCAACATCTGGGGCATTGAGGTTGCAGGTCTTGCATTTGCAAAGACCTAATCGCAATTGTGAGCCTCGCATATGTGATGCCCGAATCATAAATGAGAATATAGGCTCCGGCTTTGCGATCAAAAAGTCACTTTTGCGATTGAGAGGCTGGAATAAAGGGCTTCACAAATGCGAAGCCAATGACCGCTTTTGCAATAGGTGGGACTTTGCAAATGCAAAGTCTTGGGTCGTAAATGCGACATTAGGGGCATAGTGTTTGTTCGCTTTTGCGAGCAGTTCTTCGATTTTACGAACATCGCAATGGCTAACTATTGCAACACGAGCAACTGGGTAATAGCTGGGAAAAATCAAGACTTAGCTCATTTTACACCATTTTTAAACCCGAAACTCTCTGGAGGTGATTTTTTGAAGAGTATTTTCTTCCTAAATTCATTGGTAAGAAACTTTTACTAGTTTTCAATCAATGTGAATTACTTTTCCTTTGAAGTTTAACATTAAATCCATGAATTTCAAGGTAGACATTAGGGGGTTTAGGTAGAATTCAAGAAATTTGTGAAATTGAGATTTAGACATCAATTGAGGTCGAATTTTGAAACAAATCACATAACTGGGCTCGGGAGCAAATGGGTAATTAGGATTTGGTTAGAATCTCAAACCTCTACCAAGCGGGCCCGGGGTTGACTTATGTTGACTTTTTCAAATATGATCAAAATTGAACCTTTTTCATTTGTGAGTAGTTTCTAAAGCCTATTTTGAATTGTTTGAACGATAATTGGCTTATTCGGCTGGTTTGGAGGCTTGTTAGAAAGAAAAAGCCGTGGTTGATTGTTGATTTTGTTGCGGAAGGAGGTAAGTGTCTTGATTATCGTCGATTAGAGAGAATTAAGGTAGAATTGAGTCTATTTGCTATGTGAATTATTTGTTGGGGGCAGCGTATATGTAAGGTGCCGAGTACGGCCATAGGATAAGCATGCGGGTGGAATTTGCCTTACTTTTAACTTGTTAATTTTCTTATTGTGTCTTACCTAGCTTAGATATATTGTCAATTCTTTGATTACTTGATTTCAAGTTACGTCTTATATTGAGATTGTTGCTATATTGGGTGTTGGAAATGTGAGAATTGTTGATTGGTTGTTGGCTCTAATTGTGGAACGATTCTCATATGACTAGTGGAGTTTATTACTATTGTTGAAGTCGAACTTGCTTCCCACCTTGCTTGGCATTGTCTTGTTGTGATTGCTTGGTGAGGAAGAGTAAAAAGCATGAAGGGTGTTGCCGTGACTTGTTCGCATATTGATATCTTTGCTTGAGTGAACATGAGGTCAAAGCACGAAGGGTATGTCGTGCACATACTTATTTACACTATATGGTGAGGATGAGAGTAAAAGCACGAAGGGTGACGTCGTACACTTGCATATATGATATATGGTAAGGACAAGAGTAAAAGTACGAAGGGTGATGCCTTGCACTTGGATTTATGATATATGGTGATGATGAGAGTAAATGCATAAAGGGTGATGTCGTGCACTTTGTTGACTTTATTGATTTGACTTGATATTTGAAATATGGACTTGACTTGATCGTTTCGGTGATTATTTTGAAAGAGATTTACTTGGTGTTTCTTACTTATTGTTCCACTTATTGCCCCTTTCTACATGTCCCACCATGTTGTTACTTTTGATGCTATTATTGTTATTATGTTGCTTTATGTATTTAATTGCACAAGTTTTTAGTAGGTGTCTTGTCTTAGACTCATCACTACCTCATCGGGGTGAGGCTCGACACTTACTGAGTACATCAGGTCAGTTGTACTCATACTACTCTTCTGCACTTCTTGTGCAGATTTTGACTTTGGTACTAACGGAGTCCCGAGAGATACTTAGTGGATACCAGACAGTGATTCGAGGTAGAGTTGCATCCTGTTCACAGGTCTTAGAGTCATTTTCCTATTTTCATTGTACTGTTTCCATTTTTTTTCCGAACAGTGTTGTATTTATATCAGAACCTATATTTAGTTGGATTTTGAAGCTCACGTACTTATGACATCAAATCATGGGGTGGTTTACATTAGTTATTGGTTTTAGAACTTATTATTTTATCACATATTTGTTTTTACGTTATGTTATTTGTTCAGTTGTCAGATATTTATTACTTTTATTTTCATAATATTTGTTGTGTTAGCTTGCCTAGAGAGCGGTGTTAGGCGTCATCACGATCTTGATTGGTTGAAATTTTGGTTTATGACAAGTTGGAATCAAAGCAAAAGGTTTCCTAGGTCTCACGAGTCATGAGCAAGCTTAGTAGTGTCTTGAAGATCAGTACAGAGATGTCTGTAGTTATCTTAGAGGTTATAAGGCATTAGGAATTTCACATTTTTTCTTTCCCTATCGTGCGATTGTATTTCTATCATTGAGTTTGAATCATTCTGTTCTTATTCTCTCATAGAAGGTGAGGACACATACTGCATCAATAGATGATCAGGCTCCAGGCTACAACCACAACCAGGCGTAGGGGCCAGGGTCGAGGTAAGGCCAGAGGTAGAGGCAGAGCTCAACTTTGATCACGCGCAGCAGCACTTGTTGCCGAGCCACAGATCTAGCAAGATGAGGAGATCCCTATTCCGGCTGTGCCAGTTGGACCAGCTCAGGTCCTAGAGGAGTTCATTGCTACCCTAGTACTTCAGGACATCCTAGTTCTCCTGGTTGGCCATATGGAGATGTGTTCCAAGCCGTTGTGTTCCCTATAGCACCAGCCATCTCTCAGGTTAGGGGAGGAGCCAGACTCCCATTACTTATACTCCAGAGCAGATGGATCACAGATATCAGACCCTTGTTGTTCTACCAGTTGGGATAGCTCAGCCCGTTGTTGCTACACAATCCGAGGAGGGAACCGCAATGTCAGCCGAGGGGCTGAAGAGGTTGGACAAGTTCACCAAGTTATTTCTCACTCGCTTTGGTAGTACACATTCTGAGAACCCCTAGGATTTCTTGGACCGTTGGCATGAAGTATTGTGCAACGTGGGTATAATGGAGTCCATAGAGATGGCTTTGCAATGTTTTAGATGCATGGCTCTACAAGAGGTGGTGGCAATAGTATGTTCAGGGCAGACCAATAGGTTCACCTCCTCTCACTTGGGCTCAGTTCTCATAGCTATTCTTGGAGAAGTTCATCCTCTTCACTTAGAGATAGCACTTCCACTATCAGTTTGAGCGCCTCTAGTAGGGTAGCATGAACGTTACTCAGTATGAGAGAAAATTCGTGGATTTGTCCCGCTATGCAGTTATCTTGTTCCCTACTGAGAGGGAGAGGGTGCAGAGATTTATAGATGACCTTACTTATGACATCACACTATAGATGCCAGAGAAACTGATGATGATATCTCTTTCACTCGAGTTGTGGAGATTGCTAGGCGGATCGAGAGGATTCATGGCTAGGGTAAAGGGAGACATTCGAGAAGAGGCCTCGTCATTTTAGTGGTTGCAGTGGTTCTTCATATAGAGGCAGGGTTCATTTGGTATAGGTCATCCTATCAGGCCAGTTCAGTCAGTGCTTCAGGTATCACATGGTGCTTCGGCTAGACGTGGTTCTTATGGTTCTCGTCCTGAGAAACTAGCATGCAGTAGACCTTCTGCTCCCATCAGTGCACCAATGATTTCACAACTATCACAGTGGTTATTCGGACAATCAGGGTGAGTCCCAGATTCAACAACCATGTCAACAGAGAGAGTGCTTTGAGTGTGGAGTTATAGGTCATATCAGGAGGTACTGTCCCAGACTTTAGAGTAGTATCCACAACAGGGTACTGGTTCCATGATTCCGGCACCGTTTGCTCCACTACCCGCTCAGCTAGCTTGAGGCGGGGGTCAGGTAGCTAGAGGTGGAGGTCAGGCAGCTAGAAGTGGAGGCTAATTAGTGAGAGGTCGTTTGAGAGAGGGAGGTCAAGTTGGTAGGGCTCAGCCCCTTTGCTATGCATTCCCAGGTAGACATGAGGCAAAGTCGTTTGATGCGGTCATCACATGTATTGTTCTGGCTTGCCATAGAGATGCATCGGTTTTATTTGATCTAGACTCTACTTATTCATATGTGTCATCCTATTTCACTTCATATTTGGATATGTTCGTGATTACTTGAGCACTCCTGTTTATGTGCTATTCCCGTTTGGGATTCTACTATGGTGGAACGAGTATATCGTTCTTGTTTGGTCACCATTGGGAGCTATGAGATTAGGGTTGACTTTTTATTACTTAGTATGGTGGATTTATATGTGATTTTGGGTATGCATTGGTTGTTACCCTGTCACGCTATCTTGGATTGTCACGCCAAGACTATGAGTTAGCCATGCCAGGGTTACCTCGATTGGAGTGGAGAGGGACTCCCAGTCACTCCACTAGCAGGGTTCTTTCATATGTGAAGGCTCGACATATTGTCAAGAAGGGGTATTTGGCATATTTGGCTTATATCAATGATTATAGTGCCGAGGTGCTTCCATGGATTTAGTTCCGGTGGTGAGTGAGTTCGTAGAGGTATTTCCTATGGATTTGTCGGGTATGCCACCCGACAGGGACATTGACTTTTGCATTGACTTTGTTCCGAGCACTCAACCTATTTCTATTCCACCATACCGTATGGCTCCAGTTGAGTTAAAAGAATTGAAAGAGCAGTTGCAGGATTTACTTGACAAGGGATTCATTAGACCTAATGTCTCGCCTTGGGGTGCACTAGTGTTGTTTGTGAAGAAGAAGGACGGATAGATGAGGATGTGCATAGACTATCAGCAGTTGAAAAAGGACACTATCAAGAACAAGTATCAATTGCCGAGGATTGATGACTAATTTGACCAGCTTCAGGGTGCCAAGGTGTTTTCCAAGATTGATTTGAGATCTGGCTACCATCATGGGAAGATTAAGGCATCATATGTCCCTAAGACAACTTTTTGGACTCGGTATGGTCACTAAGAGTTCTTGGTGATGTCATTTGGCTTGACCAATGCACCAACAACCTTTATGTAATTGATGAATGTGGTATTCAAGCCTTATCTGGATTCCTTCGTGATCGTCTTTGTTGATGATATTTTGATTTACACCCGTAGTCGAGAGGAGCATGAGCAGCACCTACAAATCGTACTTAAGACTCTGAAGGATCGTCAGTTATATGCCAAGTTCTCGAAGTGTGTGTTTTGGTTAGACTCGGTTGACTTTTTGGGGCATGTTGTTCTTTCAAGGGCATCAAGGAGTATCCTAAGAAGATTGAGGCAGTTTAGAACTTGCCTAGACCTACATCAGCTACCGAGATTCAAAGCTTCTTAAGTTTAAATATCGTCGGTTCGTGGAGGGTTTTCATCTATCCTAGCCCCAGTGACCAAGTTGACCCAGAAGGGTGCTATTTTCATATGGTTGGAGGATTTTAAGTGAGCTTTTAGAAGCTCAAGACTACATTGACTATAGCCCTAGTACTGGTGTTACATACGGGTTTAGGAGCTTTCACTGTGTATTGTAATGCATCGCGTATTGGGCTTGGCTCGGTATTGATGTAGGACGGTAGGGTGATTGCCTACGCATCTCGTCAGTTAAAGGTTCATGAGAAGAATTACCCTGTGCATGATTTAGAGTTGGAAGGCATTGATCATTCGCTAATGATTTGGACGCACTATCTATACGACATTCCATTTGAGGTCTGTACTGACCATCAGAGTCTTCAGCACCTGTTCAAGCAGAAGGACCTTAATTTGCAGTAGCGGAGAAGGTTATATTTGTTGAAGGACTTTGATGCCACCGTATTATATCATCCGAGGAAGGTTAATGTGGTGGCTGATGCATTGAGCAGGAAGGCTAAGAGCATGGGAAATTTGGCATATTTGCCGAGCCATGGATGTTTAGGATTTGTCCAATTGGTTCATGAGGCTTGATGTTTCGGAGCTTAGCCGACGTATTGCTTGTGTTGTGGCACATTCATCGTTGGCAGAGCGCATCAAGGCTTGCCAGTTTGATGATACTTACTTGTTGGTGTTGAAAGACACGGTGCAACGAGGTGGTGCCAAGGAGGTTGTGATTGGAGTTGATGGTGTTATGCGGCTTCAGGGCCAGATTTGTGTTCAAAAGGTTGATGGGTTAAGAGAGTTGATCCTTGAGGAGGCTCACAGTTCGCGCTATTCCATTTACCCAGCTGTCACAAAGATGTACCGTGACTTGAAACAACACTATTGGTGGCAGAAGATGAAGAAAGATGTTGTTGATTATGTGCTTAGTGTTTGAATTGTAAACAGGTGAAGTACGAGCATCAGAGACCGAGTGGGTTGACTCAGAGACTGGAGATACCAGAGTGAAAGTAGGAGTTTATCACTATGAATTTTGTGGTAGGCTCACCATGAACATTGAGGAAATATGACGCAGTCCGGGTTATTGTGGACCGGTTGACTAAGTCCGCACACTTCATTCTAGTGATGACTTCCTATTCTTCAGAAAGGTTGGCTCAAATTTACATCCGGGAGATTATCCGCCTGCACAACCTATCCATTTCTATCATATCTGGTAGGGGCACGTAGTTCAGATCATATTTTTGAAGAACCGTGTAGCGTGAGTTGGGCACGTGGGTCGAGCTGATTATCGCGTTTGATGCTCAGAAAGACGGACAGTCTGAGCACACGATTCATATATTGGAGGACATGTTATGAGCAGTCTCTATGCATTTCAAGGGTCAATGGGACAATTTTACATCTAGCGGAGTTCTCCTACAATAACATCTATCAGTTGAGCATCCAGATAGCTCTATACGAGGCCTTATATGGGAGGTGATGTCATTTGCCGGTTGGTTGGTTTGAGCCCGATGAGGCTAGATTGTTCGGCACTGATTTGGTCCGTGAAGCTTTGGAAAAGGTTAAGGGGATTTAGGAGCGACTTCATGCAGCTTAGTCTAGGCAAAAGAGCTATGCGGACTGAAAGGTTCGACATGTGGCTTACATGGTGGTTGAGAAGGTTCTCCTCCGAGTTTTGCCTATGAAGGTCGTGATGCGGTTTGGGAACAAGGGCAAGTTGAGCCTGAGATTTATTGGCCCGTTTGAGATCTTGGAGAGAGTTGGGGAGGTTGTTTATAGGTTTGCATTGCCTCCTAGCCTAGCAGGGGTACATCCAGTATTTCACGTTTCCATGCTTCGGAAGTACCATGAAGATAGGTCACATGTTTTATACTTCAGTACAGTGCAACATACTTCAGTACAGTGCACCTTGATGAGAATTTGACCTATAAGGAAGAGCCAGTGGCTATTCTAGACCTGCAGGTTTGAAAGTTGAGATCCAAGAGTTTTTCTTTTGTGAATGTGCATTAGAGAGGTCAGCCGATTGAGGAGGGTATGTGGGAGTTCGTGTTCGATATTCGGAGTAGATACCCACAAAATTTTACCAGTGTAGGTGCATTTGTATGTCCATTCAAGGACGATTTTTCTTCTAGAGGTGGAAAATATGACGACCTGATAGGTTGTTTTGAGTACTAGCCTTAATTTCTATGTTCCGAGACCACTCCTAGATCAATTTGGTATTATATGACTTGCAAGCGTGGTCTGTGTCATTTTTCAGAAAGCTTTTATGTGAAATTTTGAAGAAAACATGATTTTTGACTTAAAATGAGGCTAGAGTTGACCACGGTAAACTTTTTGTAAACGACCTCGGATTGGTGTTTTGACGATTCTGGTAGGTTTGTGTGATATTTTTGGACGTGTACGCATGTTCGGTTGGGGTCTCAAGTGACCCGAGGTCATTTTAGCATATTATTTGAAAGATTGGAAAATTTGGTTTAAAACTTGAAATATTGAGTTTTAGTGATCGATTCATGATTCAAGATGTTATTTTGATGATTTAAGGTAGCGAGTGAGTTTATATGATATTATTACACTTGTGTAGATGTTCGGATTGGAGCTCGAGGGGCTCAAATGAGTTTCAGATGCGTTTTGGGATGTTTTGCAATGTTGATGCAACATTTGGCGCGTTGAGCTTGTAGGTCTTGCACTTGCAAAGACCTGATTGCAATATCAAGCCTTGCATTTGCGATGTGATGCTCGCAAACGCGAATATGGGTTGGGTAGGGAATCTCGCAATTGGGAAGCAGTGGTCGCAATTACAAGCAGGTGGGCTTCGGTTTTGCGATCCAAATGTCGCTTTTGCGACTGAGAGGCTGGAATAGAGGGCTTCGTATGGACCGTTTTTGCAGTAGGTGGAACTTCGCAAATGCAAAGTCTTGGGTCGCAAATGCTACCTCAGGGGGCACAGAGTTCGCAATTGCGACACCTGTAGCTGGGTAAAAGCTGAAAAAAATTGGGACTTAGCTCATTTAACACCATTTTTAACCCCAAAGTCTCTAGAGGCGATTTTTGAAGAGGATTTTCGTCCTAAATTTATCGGTAAGCAACTTTAGCTAGTTTTCAATCAATTTCAATTACTTTTCCATGCATTTTAACATCAAATCCATGAATTTCAAGGTAGAAATTAAGGGTTTTGGGTAGAATTTAGAGATTTTGTAAAATTGAGATTTAGACCTTAAATTAAGGTCAGATTTCGAAACAAATCACATAACCGGATTCGGATGTGAATGGATAATCAGGATTTAGTCTAAATCTCGAATTTCAACAATGCAGACCCCATGTTGACTTTTGTTTTTATGGGTAGTTTCTAAAACTTATTTTAAATTATTTGAATGATTATTGGCTAGCGTCGGTTGGTTTGGAGGCTTTTTCGAGACGAAAAATCGTGGTTGATTATTGATTTTCTTGCAAAAGCAGGTAAGTGTCTTGATTAACCTCGATTAGAGGGAATTAAGGTAGAATTGAATCTATTTGCTATGTGAATTATGTTTTAGGGGCGGCGTATATGCAAGGTGACGAGTGTATATGTGCGGGCAATGGGATAAGCATGCTGGTAGAATTTGCCTCACTTGTACCATGTTAATTTGCTTATTGTGTCTTCCCTACCTTAGATAGATTGTCAATTCTTTAATTGCTCACTTTTAAGTTACTTCTTAAATTGAGATTTTTGTGATATTGGGTGTTGAAAACATGGAAATTGTTGATTGGTTGTTGGCTCTAATTGTGGAAAGATTCTCATATGACGAGTGAAGTTCAATAATATTGTTGAAGTCGAACTTGCTTCCCACCTTTTTTGGTATTGTGTTGTTTTGATTGCTTGATGAGGAAGAGTGAGAAGCACGAAGGTTGTCGCCATTCCTTGTTCGCATATTGATATCTTTGCTTGAGTGAACGTGAGGCTAAAGCACGAAGGTAATGTCGTGCACATCCTTATTTACACTATATGGTGACGACGAGAGTAAAAGGACGGAGAGTTATGTTGTGCAATTGCATTTATGATATATGGTGAGGACGAGAGTAATAGCACGAATGTGATACCATGCACTTGAATTTATGATATATGGTGAGGAAAAGTACGAAGGGTGATGCCGTGCACTTTGTTGACTTTATTGCTTTGATTTGTTTTTTTAAATGTGGACTTGACTTGATGGTTTCGGTGCTTATTTTGAAAGATGTTTACTTGGTGTTTCTTACTTGTTGTTCCGCTTGTTGCCCCTTTCTACATGTCCCCACCCTATTGTTACTTTTGATGCTTTAATTGTTATTTCGTTGCTTTATGTATATAACTTCACAGATTTTTAGTAGGTGTCTTGTCTTAGCCTCGTCACTACCTCTTCGGGGTTAGGCTCGACACTTACTGAGTGCATTTGATGGGTTATACTCACATTACACTTCTGCACTTCTTGTGCAAATTTTGTCATTGGTACCAATAGAGTCCCGAGAGCTACTTCGCGGATACTAGACAGTGATTCAAGGTAGAGTAGCATCCCGTTCGCAGGACTTAGAGTCATTTTCCTATTTTCGTTTTACTGTTTCCATTTTGTTTCAAATAGTGTTATATTTCTTTCAAAAGATTGTATTTTGGTTAGATTTTGAAGCTTATGTACTTGTACCACCAAATCATGGGTGGTTTACGTTAGTTATTGGTTTTAGAACTTATTAAGTTATCACAGAGTTGTTTTTACGTTATGTTATTTGTTCAGCTATCAAATATTTATTGCTTTTCTTTTCATATTATTTGTTTTGTTGGCTTGCCTAGCGAGCGGTGTTAGGTGCCATCATGACCTTGATTTTGAGATTTTTTATCGTGATAGTGCTTCGCAATCGCGAAGGGTATTCCGCGATCGCTTTGTGTATAACTAGGCAGTGTTATAAGATATCATTTTGGGAATTTGAGCTCATTTTATCTTATTTTGAGATTGGGAGCTCGTATTAAGGCGAGTTTTAGGAAATTTTCAACAAATGGATTGGGATAAGTGTTCTTGAATCGGATTTAATTATTATTTATGTTTTCGTCCTTAATTTAAGCATTTGATTGGTGAATTTAGGAGAGGAAAATTGGGGGTTTTGACAATACTTTTCTAAAGTGAAAATTGAAGATTTGGACTCCGATTTAGAGTTGGTCTTGGATGAAACATGTATATTTCGTCTCATATTCGATTAGGTGTTCCGGATTTATGAGTTTTGTCGTGTTCTGGGGTGCGGGCCCGCCTTTTGGTTGAATTTGAGTATTTGATTAAAGATTTAAGCTTTATTGCTTGGGTTTGATTTCCTGTGGCATTATATGATGTTATTGAGTTATTTTTGGCTAGACTAGAGCCGTTTGAGTGTCAATTAATATGGGAATGCATTTTTAGAGTATTGATTTGGCTTATTTGAGGTATGTGTCTTGTATAGGTTTTGTTGAGGAAATTTTTCCTACTAATTGTTATTGTTTGCCACATAGGAGGCGAGGGGGATTGATGTATATATAAGGTGACGACTGTATATACGTGTGTCATGGGTATTCATGCTCGGGGTAGATCCTAGCTCACTCTATGCCTTATTTGGTTGTATGTTCTACTTAATTCTACATAATATTCAATTAATTGACTACGTGAGTACGATAAACCATTCTAGAGAAATGTTGAGTTTATTAGTACCGTGTTTTAAACATGATGAACAAATCTTGAGACGTATGATATATTTGCCTCGGAGGTAGATACTCGTAGGTTATGAACATACATCCGTACTTGATCTTGCGTTGTGTTTTTATTGGGAGGTGTACACTCTATGATACATATGTGGTCCTTTGTATGACTACTTGAACTTGGTTACTATAATCGATTTAGCCGTAGTCATGCCTTGTCCGCATTTTTACTGCTACCATGTCCTTGTGCGCTTTATTGATGTGTTATGAGGATGTGCCCCTTGATGATAAATTGTTATTTTGCATTTTTTTATTATGGCGGTTATGGACATGTTGTGCTAGTCGTTTGCTGATGTGTGGGGTATGAGGGTGACATTTCACTGTTGATGTCGTCTGGAGTATAAGGATGGCATTTCACTATTGATGTTTTGTAGAGTATAAGGGTGGCATTTCACTGTTCATGTTGTGTGGAGTATAAGGGTGTAATTTCACTATTGATGTTCTTGTGGGGAAATATGGGTGGCGAGATGCGCAAGTAACAAAATAAAGGAGGCATTCCATTATTATGTGCACATGCGGCAAACAAAGGGTGGCATTGTGGGGATGTTACGTGATGGCCTGGGGGCGATTTTATTGTTTATGTTTATATGGTGGTACGAAAGTGACATTCTTGATTGTGCATGTGACTTCTTTATAGGTGTCATGCATTTTTACATGTTTTGTTCTGTTTCATCTAACATGCTTATCTATGCCTCTGTTATTATTTGATGATTTGGTTGTCAAGAAGGATTTACCTACTGGAGTTGATATTTTATCTTTTGTTGGGTTGTTGGTCGCATATCGAATTGACGTGATAAGAAAGTTGCCATCATGCATTGATATATCTGATTCTTGAAAGGCTCTCTTGAATGTGTCATTTGGCATTTGAGACAGAATCGAATCATGTTGGGCACAAATTTTGTAAGGCCCCGTTAAAAATTTCCTAATGATTTAAGATTTTATAGTGCGCCAGTGGTATTTGGAAATAACGTGTTCGAGTATTACAGGAGACCCATGGGATAGAACCACATTATTTTGAAATGAAAATATATGTTTAAGGTGTGTTGGAACATACTAAGGAGTTTCGTGAATGGGAAGAATCTGTGTAGAACAAGTTTGATACATTAAGAGGAAAAGATGTCTCAATTCGCACAAGATCCTACTGCAAACGCATGCTTCTACAAAACTATAATGACTTAGGAGGTGATCTACCTATAAAAGTAAAGCCCTTTAAGTCTAGTTTCCAACGCATCAAACTGTTAGTCATTTGGACATTCCTACAAGAAGTTATGACCAAATTCCCAAAGGCTGGGAGAATGTGATTCTGCGGTCAATTCTGCGACTGCAGAATCATTATGCGAACCGCAAAAGTGGTCTACGGACCGCAAAATGGTCGCAGAGCGGTACAATGCAGCCTAGTTCTGGGCATCAGTTTTGCGGTCCATTTTGAGGACCTCATACCTATTTTGCAGTCAGTTCTATGACCGCAGACCTGAGTTCTGAGGGTTCATTTTCCTATTTTTATAACCCGACCCCATTTTGATAAATAGCCTTTGGGGCTTATTTGTGGGCGATTATCTGATGATTTTAGAGAGAAGTGAGAGCTTCCTAGAGAGAGGAGGAATCTCAAGTGCTTTGTTCATCAAGATCTTGTCCAAGATTTGAAATCCAACAAGGAAATCTCACAAGATCTTCACTCAAGAGGTAAGGTTCCATACCCTAGTTTTCAATTTCGAATTTGGGTAGAAGATGTTTGATTGAGGGTATGATTCTTGGGTGTGAGAGTATGATGTATGCATGCATGTACCAATATGGTTTAAGGAAGATTGTTGAGCCCAAATGGGTAAAGATTAGGTTGTGAAGAGAAATAAGTCTTATGGAAGAACATTTTAACCAATTGGCACATCTAGTGTTTGATAAAATGCTCAAATGAGCTGAGACCGTGAATATCTTCCTAATTTGCGTTCAATTTTGTTACATCTCAAAATACATTGGGATTGATAGGATTTTCGAAACAGTGTAGTGAATTAAGGGGAGCTCTTTCGACGTATGAAGGCTAAGCTCTTCTTCTAGTATCATAATTTCCGAACCCTTGTAAAATTCTATCATGTGTACTCGAACTTGATACGCTATTGATGTGGGATGTTCAAGCTAGTAAATTGATTCTCAAATTGCATAACATGCCCAAACCCACATGTGTTAAAGATTTTCTATTGTGACTTAATTATGTTATACCCTTTGTGGGATGAAGGTATTGTGTGAAATCAATGTGATTTAGCACTCATTTCTCGTATGATGAAACCTTATAAACTTACACTGCTAAGGCCAAAGGTGCCAAATTGGTTGATTTGAAAGGCAACTCTTTTGTACAAACTATTATAGTTTTGGGACCCTAAATTATGGTATTGTGAGTACACCTTCACCCGCATATACTGCGGTGAGACGGCGGGGCCGCTTTGTGTAGTGTTGTGATATTGTGAGTACACCTCCACTCGCATATATTGGGGTGAGGCGACAGGGCCGTTTTGTGTAGTGTTGTGATATTGTGAGTACACCTCCACTCGCATATATTGGAGTGAGGCAGCGGGGCCTCTTTGTGTAGTATTGTGGTATTGTGAGTACACCTCCACTCGTATACATTAGGGTGAGGCGACGAGGCCACTTTGTGTAGAATTCCTGGTGTTGTGATTGCATCTCCACCCGCATACAATGAGGTGAGGCGGCGAGGCCGCTCTGTGTAGAGATAGTGGTAGAGGATCCCCGACTTGAAGTTTGTAAATGTTATTGAAAGTTCTTACTATATTTTATGTGGCTTTAATGGCTAATTAAGCCTTCTATTATTATCATAACTCATCGTAAGTCATATTGTATTTCCAAGTCCTTGAATAGGTGTTTACTTTTCATATTAGTACTATTCGACATGTATTAACGTCCTTTTTGCCGGGGGCGCTGCATCTTTAATGGATGTAGGTGGTTCCACAGCAGAAGACATTGACCAGTGATAGCGGTACACTCTTCTCTCAACTGGCTTGGTGAGCTGCACTTCTTTTCGGGGTTGTGCATCTTTTGTTCCCTGTGCATTCTGTGTTGAGATATAGCCGGAGCCTTGTTGGCGGCACTATCATTGTACTCTTCTATATTTATTAGAGGCTCCGTAGACATAGTGTGGTTTGTTTATTTGTGTGGGAAAGTTAAACAAAAGATGTCGTTATTGTATCTCGTGCTTCCACTGTAAAACTATGGTTTTGAAATGTATTGTTTTGGAAACGTATAAATAAAGTATCTAATGGTAATGGACCTAGTATTGTCCATGAATCCTCATGGTATTAATTAATGAAGTTTATATTCTCCTTATTTATGGTGAGTTGGGTAGAAGGAAATTCAGCATACTTGCTCGGCCAGCTTATCTCGGTTGAGCGCCTGTCGCGCTCCCCGAGGTCGGGGCGTGGCAAACTTCGTATCAGAGCCTAAGGTTTGAATGTGTCTTAGGATGTCTCGGAGCCATGTCTAGTAGAGTCTTCTTATCAGTGTGTCATCGACCAAATCTGTAATGAGGAGGCTACTTGGGCATTTAGGAATTTCACCCTTCTTTGATACTCCAGATTGTGCGATAGAGCTTAAGATAGGAAGCTAATTTCCTCGCCGTGTCTCATTTTCCATATGAGTAACCCACATGTTTGAGGCAGCGAGGAGGTATTGAAAGAACTAGTTGCTAAGGGATGTGTCGTTGTTCCTATTAATGTTACCACCCCACCAGAATATGTGGTGAGAGCACCTAAGAAACAAAAGAGGGTTGTTTGTACCAATAAGCTGGAATGTTTGATATGAAAGAAGAGCCAGTTGGATTTATGTCGGATGATTCTTAAAATATGTTATGGTTGTGGAAAGAGAGGGCACAAGATGAACAAATGCCCTAGGTTGGGTACACCCATCCCAGTCTGTCTGATATGCGGGAAAGAACAGTTGGCGTCGTGTTGTGAGTATGCTCATAAGCGTGTTAGGGGTGGCAGGCTCGAGAAATTCCAAAGGCCCACACAATAAACCGCTACAGATATTGTTACTCCCACCATGAAGGCTTGGAGGAAGGATAAGGGGGATGTTTACAATGTATGCAAAAAGAGTGAAAGTCAAGTTAGTGGCGCGAGTCAGTTTAGCGGACATCATACCCGTTGCGTGAATGGAGGAGATGTCATTTGGGTGTATGTCACTATGGTATCAATGTATGTTTTAGATGTGGATTCGAGGGGCATCAGTTAAGGTATTGTCCTGTCAACCTAAAGTCATCAAGTAAGTCACTCCTTAGTACATCATTATGAACACGCATAATTTTTCCTTGTTGTATATGTACATCCATATTGAAGAGCCTTCATAAACACGGTCTTTACAAGACACTGAATTACAAAACATTGTGTGTACCTACTCTTTGAACGAGATGCAGTATTCGTGAAGCCTCTTGATCACAATTCTCTTATTTATGACCTCTTAAGGAATTGAGTTCTATAATTATGTCCTTGAATTGAGTTATAACTCTAGGATTAATACTTCGCACTTGCTTTCCTAAATTGTCAACAAGGGACTGTACCTGATGAATTTCTTACAAAACCTTAAATTTCAAATGGATAACATCTGCTCACTTGTGCTTATGCATGCACAGTCATAAAGCTTACCTATGTGGTATCAAATCCAATGTATAGAGGCCTAGTGTTGAGATCCTTCTTGAGCCACTCTTTCTCTCTCCGGTATATGTGGTTTCTATGGTTTGAACAATCACTTTACTCCTTCTTGAAAATTGTCATGAAACCTTTTCACGGTCTAGTAACATGAGAGCATATCTCATCACCTATCATATGTGTGCCTGTCAATTGAAAGGGGTCACTTGTCCGCATAAAAGTTTTTGGGAAATTTGATATTTTCACAAATTCGTCACAAGAAGATCTTTTTGTTTGCCCATCTCAATATGACTTTCATGTCCACCTAGATAATGCCTCACTGAGTAACTCACTTTGTTCCTAATATTGTAGTTGCCCATGAAGTGGCCTGGTATTGCAGCTCGAGATTTATTATGGCAAAAACATGTCCAGCTCATAGCAAAGTGTTCATTCTCTCTAACAAATACATGATTCATCCTAGCATTAATATGTCCTAGCTACATGGTTTCACTTGTTTGTGGTTGAAAGTTAAGCAGACTGACTACGACTTTTCCCTCCACACTTCAGGTGGATGTTTCAAATTCTGGCACATATGATGAGCATATTGATTTCAAAGAAAAGTTTGTTGTATCTCTAGTCCTCTCATATAGGATCAACTATTGTGAAGGGTTAAGCTGTCAGAATGATAATAATCTCACAAGTGTTCAACTTCTTTTTTTCATCCGCATGGGTTTGTGGCATAGATTCCTTGTGCTAGTTACTGTAAAGAGCATATGCAACTTCATGTATTTTGAAACCCATATCACATTCAAGGTGCTAGAATATTCTCATATTGAGTTAAACTGAGTTCCCCTACACTCCAGGAGACAACTGGTGTCACGTACTTGGCTATTTCTCTTTGAGGCCTACTATTGCTGAACAAGGTACATATAGAATGAAACAATTGTTGATGTCTTTTTCATGACTCTTAGTCTTTCAATAATAACTTATGCTAATGTCTTTATCCTCCCGACCATGCCTCCCATGTGCCACATGTCTAAAATGACTCATTTCTTTTAAATCTCAGAATCATGAACATGGTCCCTACATTATCAATGCCTACTAGGCTACTCTAAGCCTCATTTGTCGAATCAATGATGTCATCACAATGATTAACCATGAAAGCACTATTGGTAGTAATCTTCATGTCTCTTAGGATATAACCTCCTGAAAAGCCTTGCTCAGCACATTGATGGATTCTTGAAAAATTCCAGACCAATCTCGGACCTCGTTGTTCCTATTTATAGTAACCTATAGGGGTTGAAGGTTCAAACATGTCAAAGAAGAAGCATCATCCCGTGATCAAATATACCGGATAGGAAATTTTATGGTCCAATTCATGCTAGCACATCATAGAGTAACTGTTGGAGGTCGCCAAAGATTTAGTTTAGGTGTTCGGCGCAGAGATTTAGAGTTGAAGAAAGTGAACAGGCGATTCTCAATATTTTCCCATGAGGATGTTATGTGAATTGCTAATAAAGGTAAAGTACGTGTAGTCACATTAGGCCTTATGAAATCTTGAAGGAAATAGGCCAAACTATGAGTATGATGTTTCCCCATCGTTGTCCTCCATGTTTCCGGTGTTTCATGTGTCTATGTTTAAGAAAGTAGTTGGAAATTCTTTGTCTATCGTTCCGGTGTAAGCTAGAGAAGGTGAAGGTAATGGATAATCAGCTTATGAGGGGTATCTATTTGTCATCCTCGTTAGATAGGTTCGGGAGTTGAGATTGTCCATTAATGTGTTATAGCGAATTCTGTGAGTCGAGAAGGTCACCTTAAAGGCCGAAAGTGTTGTGGAAAAAAAATATTTTCGCTTGATTATATAGCAAATGGTTTTGATTTGAAAGGTACTTTCTATGTGTTATGATTTAATTATTTGCAGCTCATGTCCAGATATCACTCTTGATAATATAATGCCTGTAATGTTGAGATTAGTGATGTTTATATACATTGTGATGCTTTGTCGAGTTGTGAATGTGTTGTTAGGAGTGATTTTGGTGATTCTCTGGCAGGTGGTTAGGCCCAATTACAGGGGAGACTCTGTCGAAAATTCTAAAACTTTTTGGAGTTAGTCAAATTTAGGGGCTTGAAATGTTTGAAAGAAGAGGGCGGACACTACTCCTCATTCGAGAATGAATAATCCTATGCGGGGGAGAATCTAAGGCCCTGTTAAAAATTTCCTAATGATTTAAGATTTTATAGTGCGCCAGCGGTATTTGGGAATAACGTGTTCGAGTAATATAGGAACCCATGAGATAGAACCACACTATTTTGAAATAAAAATATATGTATAAGGTGTGTTGGAACATACTAAGGAGTTTTTTGAATGGCAAGAATATGTGTAGAACAAGTTGGATACATTAAGTGGAAAGGATGTCTCAATTTGCACAAGATCCTACTACAAACGCATGCTGCTACCAAACTATAACGACTTAGGAGGTGATCTACCTATCAATATAAAGCCCTTTAACTCTAGTTCCGAACACATCAAACTGTTCGTCATTTGGACACTCCTACAAGAAGTTATGACCAAATTACCAAAGGCTGGGAGAATGTGATTCTACGGTCAATTCTGCGACCACAGAATCATTATACGAACCACAAAAGTGGTCTGCGGACCGTAGAATGGTCCTAGACTGGTCCAGTGCAGCCCAGTTCTAGGCATCAGTTTTGCGGTCCATTTTGCGGACCGCATACCTGTTTTGCGGTTAGTTCTGCGACTGCATACCTGAGTTCAAAGGGTCCATTTTCCTATTTTTATAACCCGACCCCATTTTGATAAATAGCCTTTGGGGCTTATTTTTGGGCGATTATCTGATGATTATAGAGAGAAAAAAGTGTTCTAGAGAGAGGGGGAAGCTCAAGTGCTTTGTTCATCAAGATCTTGTCCAAGCTTTGAAATTCAACAAGGAAATTTCACAAGATCTTCACTCAAGAGGTAAGGTTCCATACCCTAGTTTTCAATTTCGAATTTGGGTAGAAAATGGTTGATTGAGAGTATGATTCTTGGGTGTGAGAGTATTATGTATGCATGCATGTACCGATAAGGTTTGTGGAAGATTGTTGAGCCCAAATGGGTAAAGATTAGGTTGTGAAGAGAAAGAAGTCTTCTGGAAGAACTTCGTAACCAATTTGCGAATCTAGTGTTTGATAAAATGCTCAAATGAGCTGAGACCGTGAATATCTTCCTAATTTGTGTTCAATTTTTTTTATGTCTCAAAATACATTGGATTGCTAGGGTTTTCGGAACTGTGTAGCGAATTAAGGGGAGCTCTTTCGAGGTATAAAAGCTAAACTCTTCTTCTAATATCAAAATTTCCGAACCCTTGTAAAATTTTATCATGATTACTCAAATGTGAAACGCTATTGATATGGGATATTCAAGCTAGTAAATTGATTCTAAAAATGCATAACATGCCCAAACCCTCTTGTGTTAAAGATTTTCAATTGTGACTTAATTATGTTATACCTTTTGTGGGATGAAGGTATTGTATGAAATCAATGTGATTTAGCACTCATTTCTCATATGATGAAACCTTATGAACTTACACTGCTAGGCCAAAGGTGCCAAATGGTTGATTTGAAAGGGAACTGTTTTGTACAAATTATTATAGTTTTGGGACCCTAAATTGTGGTATTGTGAGTACACATCCTCTCGCATATATTGGGGTGAGGCGGCAGGGCCGCTTTGTGTAGTGTTGTGATATTGTGAGTACACCTCCACCCACATATATTGGGGCGAGGCGGCGGAGCCGCTTTGTGTAGTGTTGTGTTATTGTGAGTACACCTCGACTCGCATATATTGGGGTGAGGCGGCGGGGCCGCTTTGTGTAGTGTTCCTGGTATTGTGATTGCACCTCCACCCACATACATTGGGGTGAGGCGGCGGGGTCGCTCTGTATATAGATAGTGGTAGAGGATCCCCGACTTGAAGTTTGTAAATGTTAGTGAAAGCTCTTACTAAGTTTTTTGTGGCTTTAACGGCTAATTAAGCCTTCTATTATTGTCATAACTCATCGTAAGTCATATTTTATTTCCAGGTCCTTGAATAGGTGTTTAGTTTTCATACTAGTGCTATTCGACATGTACTAACATCCTTTTTGCCAGGGATGCTGCATCATTAATGGATTCAGGTGGTTCCACAACGGAAGACATTAACCTATGATAGCGGTACACTCTTCTCTTAGCTGACTTGGTGAGCCCCACCTCTTTCCAGGGTTGTGCAACTTTAGTTTCGTGTATATTCTGTTTTGAGGTATAGCGGGAGCCTTGTTACCGGCACTATCATTGTACTCTTCTATATTTATTAGAGGCTCCGTAGACATAGTTTGGGTCGTGTATTAGTGTGAGAAAGTTAAACTAAAGATGTCGTAATTGTATCTCATGCTTCCATTGTAAAACTATGGTTGTGAAATGTATTATTTTGGAGACATACAAATGAAGTATCTAATGGTAATGGAACTAGTGTTGTCCTTGAACCCTCGTGGTATTAATTAATGAAGTTTATATTCTCTTTATTTATGGGTGAGTCGGGTAGAAGTAAATCCAACAGGCTTGCTCGGCTGGGTTATCTCGATTAAGCGTCGGCCGCGCTCCCCGAGGTCGGGGCGTAACAAATTTACAGTCATGTATGAGTATTAAGCACATATATTATGTGGTATATATCTCTTGCTTGGCCGGGTTATCTTGATATTCTTTATTATATGATTGTCTTTCTGGAATATTTATTCTGTATTATATATGTTATTGAGCTAGATAGGTTCTGCAAATTGAGTATATTTTGACTTAAAAACCTTGTCACTACTTCTCTGAGGTTAGTCAAGATACATACTGAGTACATGGGGTCGGTTATACTCATACTACACTTCTGGACCTTGCGTGTAGATTCTGGAGCTGAGTAGTAGTTATGTAACAACCCGACCGATCATTTTGAGCATGTTCATTCAGTTCGGTAAAGGTCATGAGTAGCTTCATATGGTGTATTATGACTTGCGTGTATGATCAGTTTTTGTCTTTGAGTTGTTCGGAATTAATTTGGAAGAATGATTTTTAGATAGGAAACTTTAAGTTGGAAGAGTTAACCAAGTTTAACTTTTGTGTATTTGACCTCGGATCGGAGTTTTTATGGTTTCGTTAGGTCCGGATGGTGATTTTGGACTTGGGCATATGCCCGGATGTGCATTTGGATGTTTCTAGAAGGTTTTAGCACTATTTGCTGAAAGTTGGCAATTTGAAAGTTTGGTATGTTCATAAGTTTGACTGGGAGTTACCTTTAATAATATTTAGGTTCGGATTGTTGTTCCATCCATTGGAATAGGTTTGTATGTCATTTTAAACTTGTTTGCAAAAATTTGAGGTCATTTCGAGTTGATTTGAGCTGGATCGGCATGAGTTTTGGAAGTTGAAAATTCAAAAGTTCATTAAGTTTTATTTGAGGCACGATTCATGGTATTGATGTTATTATGTGTGATTTTAGGTCTCGAGTAGGTCCATGTTATTTTTTGAGACTTGTTGGTGTATTCAGATGGGGTCCCGAGTGGCTCGAGAGAGTTTCAGACGGGTTTCAGATCATTTGGGATCATGTTGGTTATTGCTGATTTTGGTAGGGACCTAGTGTGGTCACATATGTAGAGGATTGAACCGCAGATGTAGAGCCGCACCTGCAGATGGATTTGCGCACCTACAGAATTTGGGTCAGACTAGGGGGTTCGCGCTTCTGTGCTTGATGCACCGCACCCCTGGAGCCGCATATGCGGCTGGCTTATCGCAGATGCGATCAGCGATCTTTTGAGGGATCTCGCAAATGAGAGAAGTGAACTATAGAAGCGCTTGTCGCATATGCGACTTAGTGAACAAAAATGCAAATTTCTTAGCAGCTTATATCATATATCGAGGGCCTGATTATTTCATCACATTTGGATATTTGGTGCTCGATTTTGGGCAATTTTGGAGAGAATTTTCACCATATGGATAGGGGTAAGCACTTTTGACTCAGATTTGATTATTTTACATGATTCCATCTTTGTTTTTAGAATTTAGTTTACGAATCAAAAAGAGAAATTGGGGGGGTTTTGTCTAAACATTCCTGAAGTGAATAATTGGGTTTTGAACAATGATTCGAAGTTGGATTTGAGTGAAATTAAGATGGTTGGACTCGTATTTGAATGGGTTGTCGGAATTTGTGAGTTTTGTTGGGTTTCGAGGTATGGCTCGAGTTGACCTTTTCTGTTGACTTGGAATATTTGATTAAAGATTCGACCTTTATCGCTTGGGTTTGTTTCCTATGGCATTATTTGATGTTTTTGAATTGATTTTTGCTAGTTTCGAGCCGTTCGGAGGTTGATTCGCGTGGGATGGCATTTTATTGTTTGGTTTGCTCGGTATTTGATTTGGCTTGTTCGAGATAAGTAACATATCTAACTTTGGAATTGATGGTATTTATCCGCTAAAACTATCATATTTGAAATATGTTGGGGTGACGCACGAGCTAGGTGACGGGTGTGTGTGCGTGCACCAGGGTATTCATGATCCGGGTAGTTTTAGGCTATTATATTCCTTGTTTTTCTATCATTCTTATCTATATTTTATTTTCTCCATTTGTATGACTACGTGGATTATTATTCATGCTGTGAGATGTTGGTATACACAGACTTGAGCGGATTGATGACTGGTGTGGGCCGTAGAGCCATGTTGTAAGTGATATTTGGATCAGCTTGCATGCCGCAATAGTTATATTGACATTGAGGTGGCACGTATGCCAGGCCCCATATCGGGCTAAGTGGTACTGACTTTCGAGGCTACGCGTGCACCAAGCCCCATGATTTGGGCCATGTGATAATGATTAGCGCTTGGGCCAGGATCTGCCTCTCAGGAGTCTAATATTTATAGTGAGCGTAGGTACAATGAGATATATATATATATATATATATATATATATATATATGAATATATATATGAATCTGTCTTACCAAGGACTCCTATGAGTTTGGAAGGTGCAGTAGGAGTTTGACGGGTCGAAGAAGCTTCAGTAGCTTGGTGGATTGGCGTATCTGGGATCACTAATATTTTCTTCTTTTCCTATACTTGGATGTACGATTTCTAGGATTAGGAAGTTCCTTTTTGGGTTTGCGTCTTTTGTGAGGCTTTTTACCGCAAGGAGGTAGACCAAACTGTTCGCAAAAATTACCTAAGTATTTACGAGTTTGAGCCCTATCTTTGGCTAATTGTCTCAGCATTTTGTCTTGTTTACAGATTTTGAGAGCAACTTGCGAGATTTGGCTGGTAAGTTGACCATAGGTGATCCGATCATAAGGAACAATACTACCGGAATATTGATTTTGAAATTCTTTTTTGACTAAATCCCTAAGTGATTTTGGTAAGCCATCTAAGAATTTTTCTTTCCAATATTATTGGTTCCCATTAGGCCGTTCATAGATCCGCATGAGGAAAGAGTCTTTATACCACCTAAAATCTGAAAGAGTTTTGCACTTAAGATTGTTAAGTACTTCGTCAGTTATTTCCTAAAAATTCCTGGACAGCCTATGAATGTTCTAATAATAGTATATATCAGGGTATTGGTAGAATCAGGTTTCCCCGTCCCTAAGAATCGGTTGGCCTGTTTCATCAATCTTGACAGACTGGAAGATTGGTTGCTTCTCATCTCCACTGAGGTGGGTATCCCACCAACCTTCGAGTTTCCCTATAAATCTAGCTACAAGGACATGAGTAGTACCTTGGTCAGATCAATTATGAGAAGTTTTGTAAGCAGTGGCAACCATGGTATTCTGCTGCAACTTTTCGAGAATATTATACTCAGAACAACCATCTATGTTCCATTCATAAATGTTGTTTGAATTGTAATTGTTCTGCATGACATTGGGTTTTTCTTCCAAAACTACGTCTCGATGGGTAACCCTAGGATAGTAGAGTTTTTGAGGTTTCCTCCAGTTGGAAGACTCAGCACGAATAGGTGCGATATGTAGAGGAGGGTTTTCTTCTATAGATACTGATTGTTCAAATTCTTGGTCTGAATCTGTCTTACCAAGGACTCCTATGAGTTTAGAAGTTGCAGTAGGAGTTTGGCGAGTCGAAGAAGCTTCAGTAGCTTGGCGGACTGGCGTATCTTGGACCACTAAAGTTTTCTCTATTTTTAGGATTCTTCGCTGAAGCTCAGATAGTTGAGGAGGGTCTTTAGAATAATGCATATGGAGCTCCCTAGAATGAGTTATGGGGATCTCGTAAGGTTTAAAAAAATGGTCCTTTTGTGGATTTCTTCATTGTAGTCAAAGAAGGATTGACAATTAAATATTCTCCAATAGTTTGTAGATATTTATTCGTGTAATTATTTTGTTCAAAAATATGTTTCATATCTTTGCCAGTAATTGGTTCGCTATTAGCTCTTTTCTTAAAAGGAGCAGCTGTAACAGAGGTTTTGGCAAAAGCTGTAGAAAATCCTTGTGACGGAGGAAGTTCAGAAATAACTTCTTCACCAGTATTAGTTTTCTAAACTTTTGAAACGTTAATAGATTTTGAAAAATGGAAATCTATTTCCGTATAATCAGCATAGAATTCAAACCATTCAAAGAAATTGATCTGTCTTTTAACAGCATTAAAAGAATCATAAAATTTTGATTGATTGATTTTCTTTTCTCTCCTTTGTATTTTTCCAAACCAACTTCTTTTGAAAAGATTATCGAGAGAATGAAATTATTTTTGGAGAGTCTTTTTGTCAATTTCAAAATCCACTTCTAAGACTGAAATTCCAATATTATCTTCACCAAGTTCATCACCTAAGGACGTATAGGTAGGTGAATTGGGTTAATCATAGCTAGTTTTAGTAGGAAGAGCATTTTCTACCTTATATCTAGCCTGAGGGATCGTAGCATCTGAAACAATTTCTACTCTCGTGGGATAAGAGGAGATCAAATGTCTAGCGGATTGGACAGATGGACTTTTAGACGGAATAGAGGTATAAACTCTTTGACTAAGTGACCTCAGGAAGGAAATTAGTACAGACCCAGTGGAAAATTGTTGGATCTATGAAACTGAGGTATTCATCGGTTTTTGAGCTAGAGTAGCATCTTGCAAAAGCTAGTTCTGAGGTAAAGAGATCTGACTCCAGGACACTGGTCAAGAAACAGATAGATGAGATCTTTGTAGATCTGTTTGGAAGATAATAGTTTCACCCTTGTGCATTGTTCTCATGGCTCCAGTATTGAAGACTGAATTCATAGCCTTACACTAGATTCTATAGATGATAGCTACTGGGAGAGATCCAGTTTCGGTTCTGTAATTGGAGGTTTTGACATTAAATGTCAAGGTATCTAAAATGTTCCTATCTCTTAGGGAGACTGTAAAATTAGGAAAACAGTCAAAATAAATTGGTCCGCTACAATGTTTGGTTTCTACCATTCCAAGCAGAGAATCATTGAAGTCTAGGAACCTAGAGTCCCTGAGACAGAGAAGAAGAGATGTGTCAAGTCCTTCTCTGGTGAGTGGTTTAGCGGCAATTTGACTAATCCTAAATGGAGATAATTGTAATTCTGTCTATGTTCTTCAATAGACTTGATATTGAGAATTTTGATCTCCTCATAATCCTATTCAAGAGGAATCTTCTATTCGATGGTAGACATGTGATAATCACTTGTCAGGTTGTTCCATCTGGAAGACTTGTAAATTGTAGAACGGGGATGTTTGGGATTGTCCAGTCGTCAATTGTTTTGCTGCAAGTCAGAGAAACTAATCTCTTCTTTGAGCTTGAAATTGGAGGTAGAAGATGAGGAAGAGGACGAAGATGATCTAGAAGATTTCGAAGGGGAGCGGCAAAAGAAAGACATTTTAATAAGATCCTTTTAAAACTTCTTGTCCATGGCTCAAGAAACCAAAGGTTTCATAAGGAAAACATTCAATGTTTTAGCTAACTTTGTGTAGGAATACCAGATCTAGAAGTTAAATTCTTTTGGATCTATAGATCTTAAGAAAAATACTCTAGGTTTATCTTAGTATCATCTTGAAGAGTTCAGATCTAGGAGCTAGATTCATAGACATTTGTATGACCAGCATATCCCATGAAAATTGTTCTTTCATACAAAGAAGGTAACTATGAAAATTGTTTTAAGAAGCTCTACTTTTGTATGACCCAAAGGTTACAAGTAACCATCTGCAGGCCTACTAGGTACACTTAGAGCCACTCCATCGCTATAATCCCTAGGAACACTACCTGTAGTGCAGATTCGAAGATCACAGCGCCATCTTCCAGGAGTTCTTCTTATTACAAAAACATATTTAATAAATTTATATGTAAGAACTAGTAGATATATAAATCTATCAATAGATCAAGTAATTCAACACCATAATATGATAAAATCCATATTAGAATTATTTAAAACTTATAGATCTAGAGTTATTTCATCAGATCTTGAAGCACCACACCATAGCAAGTTAAAAATAAGAATCACCATCCTTACTTTCCCCCATGGCTCTGATACCAAGGAGGATATGATTACTTTTGTACCAAATTTCATCATGACCAGCATATCCCTATACTTTTCTAATTTTCCCATAGATTCCATATCCCATGGATCTACACGCAAAAATTCTCATTTCACAAGACAGAAGGTCAAAGAGGGTTACCATGGTTAGCCCTTCAAGGTCACTGCCAGTGGTATAAGGCTTGGAAAGGTGCTTTTGAAGCTTATGTACCAACAATTGAAAAATGGTTCTTTGAGAACCCAAAATATCTGTCACCTACCCAAAATGAAACAGTTAGGGTTGAATCTTCCGATGGAGTCGAAAACGCTGGTATGAGAGGATCAAATTTCTTTTTCCTAACCATTATCTGCCCTGCATGAATTCTCTTGTAAGGAAGTCTAGTATGGAATTTGAGCTTTCTTTGATATTTTCTATATCAAAATAAAAAATTATTAGAATAGCTCGACACTAGAAAAAAATATGTTTTGAGGCAAGGTTTTGTACATCTTTCTGTAAAACAGATTTAGCTGCTTTGCAATGAATGCGTAGTAAAAAAATTTTATTTAACAAATCAGCTTGGAATTTAAAGATACACTAGACAATCGGCAAAATTTCCTTTTTGATAGTAGGATAATTTTGTTGAGCGTTGTTCCAATGTTTGGAGGTAAAAGCAATGATATGTTCTTTATCATTTTTCTTTTGTTTTAAAATTCCTCCATTACTTTGTTCTAATCTGTGGTCACACGATAGATATATTTCCTTCTATGGTAAAAGAAGGATATGATTACTTTGTTCTAATCTGTGGTCACACGATAGATATTTTTCCTTCTACGGTAAAAAGAAGGATATGATTACTTTTGTACCAAATTTCATTATGACCAGCATATCCCAATGCTTATCCAATCTTCCATAGATTCCATATCCCATGGATCTATACGGAAAAATTCTCACTTCACAAGACAGAAGGTCAAAGAGAGTTACCATGGTTAGCCCATCAAGGTCACTGCAAGTGGCATAAGGCTTGAAAAGGTGCTTCTGAAGCCTATGTACTAACAATTGAAAAATGGTTCTTTGAAAACTAAAAATATCTGTCACCCACAGATGTCTCTCATTCTTAATTTTTACAGCAAAAATCTCTTGCTTCTACACAACTAGCAGGATCCAGCAACAAAAAAGAATATATCCAGCAAATGGAAAAACTGCTCCGACAATTAAAGACTAAAGAACACAGCCAAAAATCCCCATCTGAAGACCAATCAGATGAAGAAGAACAATACGCTGATTATGATATCACTGTACTATTAAAACAGGAGAAATTGCTGACATCACGATAGCATAAAATGTTCGAAAGTCACTATTGCAAGTCCGTCTGTCCAGGCCGCTAGACATTCGATCTCCTCTTATGCCACGAGAGTAGAAACTGTTTCAGACCATACGATCCCTCAGGCCAGATATAAGGTCAAAAACGCTCCTCCTACTGAAACTAGCTATGATCACCCCAATTCGCCTACCTATACGTCCTTAGGTGCTGAACTTGGAGATGATAATATTGGAATATGAGTCTTAGGAGTGAATTTTGAAATTGACAAAAAGACTCTCCAAAATTAATTTTATTCTCCCTTTCCTTGAGCTTGAAATTGGAGGTAGAAGATGAGGAAGAGGACGAAGAGGATCTAGAAGATTTCGAAGGGGAGTGGCGAAAGAAAGACATTTTAATAAGAATTTTTTAAAACTTCCTGTCCTTGGCTCAAGAGATCAAGAGTTTCATAAAGAAAATATTCAAGTTTTTAGCTAACTTTGTGTAGAAATACCAGATCTAAGAGTTAAGTTCTTTTAGATCTATAGATCTTAAGAAAAATACTCTAGTTTTATCTTAATATCGTCTTGAAGAGTCCACATCTAGGAGCTAGATTCATAGAAATACCTGTTCTTTCATACAAAGAAGGTAAATTTGGAAATTTGTTTAAGAAGCTCTACTTTTGGATGAAGCAAAGGTTACAAGTAACCATCTGTATGCCTACTAGGTACATTTACAAGCATTCCATCGGCATAATCCCTAGGAACACTACCTGCAGTGCAGATCCGAAGATCACAGTGCCATCTTACAGGAGTTCTTTTTATTACAAAAACATATTTAACAAATTTATGCATAATTACTAGTAGATATATAAATCTATCAACAGATCAAGTAATTCAACACCATAATGTGATAAAATCCATAGTAGAACTCTTTAAAATTTATAGATCTAAAGTTATTTCGTCAGATCTTGAAGCACCACACTATAGCAAGTTAAAAAATTGATAAATAGCTTGACATCTAGAAAAAATATGTTTTGAGGCAATGTTTTGTACACCTTTCTATAAAACAGATAAAAAAAAATTGATTTAACAAATCATCTTGGAATTTAGAGATACACAAGACAACGCCAAAATTTCCTTTTTGATAGTAGGATAATTTTGTTGAGCATTATTCCAATGTTTGGAGGTAAAAGCAATGAATTGTTATTTATCATTTTTCTTTTGTTTTAAAATTCCTCCATATCCTAAATCTGAAGCATCTATTTCTACTATTTTGTAGGCAGAAGGATCATGAAGGGTCAAGAAAGGAAGTTTGACTTTCAATTTGATTTCCTTGACTACGTTGGTATGGTTGTTCGTCGAAGGTGGTGGAGGCTTTTTTAGCCGATCGTTGAGCGATTGTAGCAGAATACTAAGACTTGAAATGAGGTCGTAGACATAGTTGACACAACGAAGGAATTTTTGGAGTTGTGTCTTGTCCAAAATTTGATCTTGGAATTTATCAGCAAGTTCAACAGACCTTTGTATAGCGATCATAGTTCCTTGTTGGATATTGTGACCAAGAAATCGAATGCTTATCTTTGGAGTCAAATCTCTTTACCTTGGTATCAGAGCCATGGGGGGAAGTAACTATTAAGTTGATACTCTACAGATCATATGAATTGATACCCTCACAAGAGTTCTTCTACTATCTATGGAGCAGTCTGTAGCATTTGGGCTTGTTAAAGTTCATCTTCTTTAACTATGTCTGCCCATCTTTTTGGTTGAGCAAACGAAATTGATTTTGGTGAATCCACCAATTATGTTTGACGAACACCCTTCATGGCATAATCTGCTGGAGTTCTATATTTCGGCTGGCTTGGTCCAACCCCTTTTATGGTTGCTTGGAGGCAACTCTCTGTCTTATGGAAACTCTTTGTTGGGTATTATTATTGATTTTTGGCTGTTTTGAAACAACCAATGTTGAATCTTCTGATGGAGTCGGAAACGCTGTATGGGAGGATCAGCTTTCTTTTTCCTAACCATTATCTACCCTACAGAAAAATTCTGGTATGGAATTTGAGCTTCCTTTGATATATTCTATGTCAAAATCAAAAATTGATACAACAGCTTTCCATCTAGCAAAAATATATTTTGAGGCAAGGTTTAGTACATCTTTCTGTAAAACAGATTTAGCTGCTTTACAACCAATGCGTAGTAAAAAAAATTTTGATATAACAAATCAGCTTTGAATTTAAAGATAAACAAGACAATCGCCAAAAATTCTTTTTTGATAGTAGGATAATTTTGTTGAGCATTGTTCCAATGTTTGGAGGTAAAAGAAATGATATGTTCTTTATCATTTTTCTTTTGTTTTAAAATTCCTCCATATCCTAAATTTGAAGCATCTGTTTCTACTATTTTGTAGACAGAAGGATTAGGAAGGGTCAAGAAAGGAAGGTATTTGACTTTCGATTTGATTTCCTTGACTACGTTGGTATGGTTGTTAGTCCAAGGTGGTGACGGTTTTTTCAGTCGATCGTGGAGCGGTTTTAGCAGAATACTAAGACCTGGAATAAAGTCGCAGACATAGTTGACACAACCAAGGAATCTCTGGAGTTGTGTCTTGTGTAGAATTTGATCCGGGAATTTATCAGCAAATTCAACAGATCTTTATATAGGGATCATAGTTCCTTGTTGGTGACCAAGAAATTGAATGTTTATCTGGAATAAACTATATTTAGTTTTGGATAGAACCAGGCCATTTTCTCTAATAGTATTAAAGAAAATATTTAAATGTTTAAAATATTGGTCAATGCTTGTGGAGAATACAAGAATATCGTCAATGTAAGTAATAATAAATCGTGAAAGAGGATTGAAGACATCGTTCATGATTTTTTGGAATTCAGAAGGTGCATTCTCCAATCCAAAAGGCATAACATTCCATTCATATTGTCCGAATGGGACAGTGAAAGCAGTCTTGTATCGATCTTTAGGGTCGATTTGGATCTGCTAGAATCCTGATTTTAAATCGAATTTGGAAAATATGGTAGCCGCATGGACACGCTGAAGTAAATACATTACCCATGACAAATCCTGAACAAGGACAACAGCAATTGAACCAATTAATGGATGTGGCGGCTAGAAGCCTCATATCTCCCCTCAAAACCCCTGTGGTTGCCCAAAGCACCGCAACCAAATCAGTGGCGACAAAAGTCCCTATCATACAATGCACGATACCTTCGGTATCCAAACAGGCACTTTCTTCGATAGTGCCACAGCCAATTTCTTTGAAAGGTCCTTATTCCGAGGAACCAAACTATTTTATGAATGAGATGGCTTACCTGCTCATTCGAACAGAACCAGATCTTTCGCACTCTAACCCAGCAGAATTAGCCAAAAAGATGCTTAACCCTTCTACCAATTATCTTCAGAAAACTCTTGCCTATACCCAGAGTTCTATGACTTTATCCTTACGGATACCAAATCTTGTCTATTCAAAATATTTTTAGACAAAACCCAAACACATGTCACTCATACAACGGTGCGGATTAATAAAATAATCTTATCAAAAGAGCACACCGCCTACTAAACTCAGAAAGCTTTCTCAGCCGGTTGAACCTCAATTTTTCAACTATTATGACTATTGAGACGCTTGGATGAATGCATTCACATTCCAAAATCCCCTTGGAAAACATTCATTTTTTTTCCCTTTGGGAAAGACAGCTAACATCCGAGTTCCCTTAGTGGTTTTTACATCAATGGTGGCCAATCTGTGGTCACACAATAGATATTTTTCCTTCTCCGGTAAAAGAAGGATATGATTACTTTTGTACAAAATTTCATCATGACCAGCATATCCCAATGCTTCTCCAATTTTCCCATAGATCACATATCCCATGGATCTGTACGCAAAAATTCTCATTTCAGAAGACAGAAGAACAAAGAGGGTTACCATGGTTTGCCCTTCAAGGTCACTACAAGTGGTATAAGGCTTGGAAAGGTACTTCTGAAGCTTAAGTACCAACAATTGAAAAATAGTTCTTTGAAAACCCAAAATATCTGTTACCCATAGATGTCTCTCATTCTCAATTCTTACAGCAAAAATCTCTTGCTTCTACACAGCTAGCAGGATCCAGCAGCAAAAAAGAATATATCCAGCAAATGAAAAAACAACTCCGACAATTAAAGACTGAAGAACCTAGCCCAAAATCCCAAACTGAGACCAATCAGATGAAGAAAATGATGATGAAGAACAAGACGCTGATTATGATATCACTATACCATAAAACAGGAGAAATTGCTGACATCACGACAACGTAAAATGTTCGGAAGTCACTATAGCAAAGTTACAATTTACTTTTACTGTAGCTTTTTTACTGTACACTTTCACTGTAACAGTCTGTCTATTTTTCTATAAATAGACCCCTCATTTGTAAAGAGAGGGCATTCGAAAATATACTTCTCTCTCTATATCTCTCTCTCTCTAAAAGACTCTCTACCTTGGTTAGAGTACTTCATTTGTAATATTTACTACTTATTTTTATAAACTTCAGGAAGGCTCTGCCACCTGATTTTATGTTTTAATCTTCTGCACTTTACTTTATGTTTTTAATTTTGTCTTTAATTTATATATATGGTCGGCTCTACTTCCTGAACTGTTTTTAATTACCGTTTAAACTTCTTGTTCTTACTTCCTCATTACCCTATGTTCCCCCTTTAATTTTCTGTCTTTAATTTGAATAGAATTACCTTTTTCAAAATCTATTAACGTTTCCAAAGTTTGGAAAACTAATACCGGTGAAGAAGTTATTTCCGTACTTCCTCCGGCAAAATGATTTTCTCAACTTTTGCCAATACCTCTGTTACAGTTACTTCTTTTAAGAAAAGAGCTGATAACAAACCAATTACTTGCAAAGATATGAAACATATTTTTGAAAAAAATAATTACACGAATAAATGTTTACAAACTATTGAAGAATATTTAATTACCAATCCTTCTTTGACTACAATGAAGAAATCCACAGAAAGACCTTCCACCTCTTCTGTTCCTCTTTTCAAACCTTACGAGATACCTAGAACTCATTCTAGGGAGCTACATATGCATTATTCTAAAGACTCTCCTCAACTATCTGAGCTTCAGCGAAGAATCCTAGAAATTGAGAAAACTTTAGTAGTCCAAGATACGCCAGTCCGTCAAGTTACTGAAGCTTCTTCGACCCATCAAACTCCTACTGCAACTTCTAAACTCATAGGAGTCCTTGGTAGGACAAATTCTAACCAAGAATCTGAACATCAGTATTTATAGAAGAAAACCCTCTTCTAGATATCGCACCTATTCGTGCTGAGTCTTCCAACTAGAGGAAACCTCAAAAACTCTACTATCCTAGGGCTACCCATCCAGACGTAGTTTGGGAAAAGAAGCCAAATGTCATGCAGAACAATTACAATGCAAAAAATATTTATGAATAGAACATAGATGGTTGTTCTGAGTATAATATTCTCGAAAAGTTGCAGCAGATGACCATGGTTGCCACTGCTTACAAAACCTCCCATAATTGTTCTGACCAGGATACTTCCCATGTCCTTGTAGCTGGATTTACGGGGCAACTCAAAGGATGGTGAGACACCCACCTCAGTAAAGATGAGAAGGAACAAATCTCCAGTCTGTCAAGGTTGATGAAACAGGCCAACCGATTCTTAGAGACAGGGATACTGTTTTTGACTCCACCAATACTCCGATATATACTATTATTAGAACCTTCATAGGTTGTCCAGGAATTTTTAGGGAAAAAACTGCCGAAGTACTTAACAATCTTAAGTGCAAAACTCTTTCAGATTTTAGGTGGTATAAAGACTCTTTCCTCATGCGGATCTATGAACGGCCTGATGGGAACCAAAATTATTGGAAAGAAAAATTCTTAGATGGTTTGCGAATATCACTTAGGGATTTAGTCAAAGAAGAATTCCAAAAGCAATATTCCGTTGGTATTGTTCCTTATGATCAGATCACCTATGGTCAAATTATTAGCCAACTCCAGCAAGTTGCTCTCAAAATCTGTAAACAAGACAAAAGCTAAGACAATTAGCCAAAAATAGGGCTCAAACTCGTAACGACTTAGGTAGTTTTTACGAACTGTTTGGTCTACCTCCTTGCAGTAAAAAAGCCTCACAAAAGGCGCAAACCCAAAAAGGAACTTCCTAGTCCTTGCAATCCTATGTCCAAGTATAGGAAAAGAAGACCTTCCCATACGAAGCCGGTGTATTCTAAACCTAAAGTTGAGAATACACCAACTTCAGCCACGGACAAATACTACATATGTGGTAAAACAGGTCATTATTCTAAACCCAAAGCTGAGAATACACCAACTTCAACCAGATGGTTTGCCAAAATCACTTAGGGATTTAGTCAAAGAAGAATCCCGAAATCAATATTTCGATGGCATTGTTCCTTATGATCAGATCACCTATGGTTAAATTATTAGCCAAATCTAGCAAATTGCTCTCAAAATTTGTAAACAAGACAAAATGCTAAGACAATTAGCCAATGATAGGGCTCAAACTCGTAAAGACTTAGGTAGTTTTTGCGAACACTTTGGTCTTCTTGCAGTAAAAAGCCTCACAAAAGGCGCAAACCCGAAAAGGAACTTCCTAGTCCTAGCAATCCTACATCCAAGTATAGGAAAAGAAGACCTTCCAATATGAAGCCGAAGTAATCTAAACCCAAAGTTGAGAATACACCAACTTCAACCACGGCTACAAATGTGGTAAAACAAGTCACATTGCCAAATATTGTAGGGTTTCAAAGGAGATTAAGAACCTTCATTTTGATGAGTCTCTCCTTAATAAATAGAAGGACTCTTGTTTATAGACAGCGATTCTGAGGTTTCTGAAGATGAGAATGAGCAGCAATTTAACCAACTCCAAGATGATGACTTAGATTCCTCATCATCTTCAACCTAGTCTGATCGAGAAACTCAGGAAAGTCTTCCTGGGATTAGTGTTCTTACTAAAGAGCAAGATCTCCTTCTTGAAGTTATTGGCAATCTTTAAGACTCAGACCTCAAAAAGGATTACCTAGACTAAATCAAGAAAGTTCTAGATAAATGATCTCCATCTTCCTCCAAGCTTTCTAATTATCCCTAGGTTGCTAACACCTACAACATCACTGACATCCTACATGAATGGAGAAAAACTATGTTTTTTGGAAAAACCAAAAAAGGCCTTAGGGCTGCCAATGGAGAAAAACTTAAAATAAATTACAAAATTTCTTCTGTCAAAGTCACTACTTCTCCTTAAGATCCAACCTGGTCCATTCCCACATCATTCATTTTAGTAAACAATCTTACTAACCTTGTCAGTTTAGGTCTTCCTTTCATCAATAGGATTAGCCCTTATCTTGCTTCCCACCAAGGTATTCATGTAGAGTATTTTACCAATAATATTCTCTTTCCCTATGATAAACCTCCCATTCAAAAAACTGTGCACTTCCTAAAAAACAAGGAAGCATAAGTTATGTTTCTTAAAGAAGAAGTTGCTTTCCAAAGGCTTCAAAAGCAACTCAAAGATCTTTCTATCATATCTAAGTTTAAAACTTTAGATATGAAGATGCATGATGATTTCTGCTTTGATTTGTCCACTGCTTTCTGGAAGCGAAAGAAACACATAGTCAGCCTTCTTTATGAACCTGACTTTGATGAAAAAATGATTCCTACTAAAGCTCGCCTTATTCAAATGAATCACGAGATCATCATTCATTGCTAGGAAGAGATTGATGATCTTAGAGGCAAAAACATTATTTCTCCTTCAAAATCTCCATGGAGTGTTGCAGCATTCTATGTTAACAAAACTCCAAAATTGAGCAAGGTGTACCTCGTTTGGTTATCAATTACAAACCCCTCAATATTGCTCTTAGGTGGATTAGATATCCTATTCCTAATAAGAAATATTTACTTCAGCGTGTCCAAGCCGCTACCATATTTTCCAAATTCGATTTAAACTCAGGATTCTTGTAGATCCAAATCGACCCTAAAGATTGATACAAGACTGCTTTCACTGTCCCGTTCGGACAGTATGAATGGAATGTTATGCCTTTCGGATTGAAAAATATTCTTTCTAAATTTCAAAAATTTATGAACAATGTCTTCAATCCTCTTTCATGATTTATTATTACTTACATTGACGATATTCTTGTATTCTCCACAAGCATTGACCAATATTTTAAACTTGTTGCTCTTACTTCCTCATTACCCCCT
>MCJB01050751.1:25082-47941 GCA_002018475.1 Nicotiana obtusifolia | reverse complement strand
GGGGGGGGAGGCGAATTCCTAAGGGTTAGGGAGAGGGGATTGGTCTTCTCCAAACTAAAGTGGGAAAGCTTCTAAAACCTCCTCCTTCCACTAATTCGAAATTCTTTCTTAATTACACTAATTCTAATTAGTAATTCTTAGGTAATTTCCTACTTAAGTAATTACAAATCTTTGAGCTAGTAGGACCTCGTACTAAAATTCAAAATTTCCACTTTCTTAGATAATTCTTGGCATTTTGTGCTCACTTAAAAAGCTGTCCGCCTATCAAGTCACATAACTTCACTCACCTCGAAGAAAACTATTGATCTTGTAAACTTAAAAGGTCACTAAGGAACTTGGTCAATTAGAGGAAGCCAATTTGAAGACAAGTGTGAAATCCTACCCAAAAATTTGAGTGAACCTGAGAGTCATTCAAAAAGTGAGAGAGAGAATTTTTAACTAACCTTAACACATTCTCTAGTCTTGTTTCTTTTGCAGGTACATGGCTACGGAAGGAGAAAAGGTTGTGACTGACATTACTTTGGCCGACCTCTTGGCCGAAGTAAGGGCAATTAGCGTCCGAGTGGAGAACATTGAAAGATCTTCTAGCAATCAGAAGCATGCCGGAGAAGGAACTAGTAACGGTTCCACCGTCAGACCCGAGCAGTTCGCGGAGTTAGCTCGCCAAAACGAGTTGAGGGATGGAGGTGCTCAAAATATCAGGACCATGAGGATTCCCCCGGGTGTCATACCACCATTAATGCCATCCCGGAGAAATATAGCACCCGTCGGGAATATAAAAGCAGCCCTAGAGGATGATCAACCCGAGTTCGAGGTATTTGAAGATGATGATTTGGGGCAACAGAATCTGAGAGTAGGGCAATGAAATGGAGGTCGAGACTACATGGGAAGACATGGTTATGATCATGGTCCGAGAGGGAGGCTTAGAGGTTTTGGTGGAAGGAACTTAGAGTATGAGTTTGATGAATATGCTGAGCATTATGAGGACTTCCAACCAATCTTACCAAACCGAGGGGGCCGAGACCATGTCCGAGACAGTGGGTTTAACAACGTCAAGGTTACTATCACTGCTTTCAAAGGAACTAGTGATCCTGGCTGATTTTTAGAATGAAAGCGTCAAGTTGAGCGGATATTTGAAATTAATGATATGTCCGAGGAGAAGAAGGCTACATATGCCATTGCTGCTTTCGAGTCCTATGCTTCTACTTGGTGGGAGGCTGAGAAAAGATCCAGAGTTAGACATAACCAGCCTGCACGCATAAACTGGGTGGAATTGAAGCAAATAATGACCCACGGCACAAGCAAGAACAGTTATGGAAGTTGTATGATTTGAAACAAGGGTTGAAGTCCGTGGAAGAATACTATGATGACTTTGAGAAGATTCGTCTATCACTTGACATGGCAGACGAAGAAGAAGAAGAGGCTATCATCCGATTCAAGAGTGGGTTGAATAATGATATCTCCAATCAGTTGAGGCTACATGTGTTCATTGCTCTTCATGATGTATTCTTAGCTGCCATTGAAGCCGAAAAGATGATTAAAGAAAGCCGGGCAGCTCGATATAGAGGGGGTTCCGATTCCACTATCATACGTCGAAACAAAGAGTGGAAGACGCCGAACACTGGGGGAGCAAGCCAAACCCGAGAGCCTATAGCAAGCCAAAACCAAGAGCCTAAGAATCTAGCCCAAGCCGCGGCACCTAGGGTTGAACCTAAGGGGTCCAGAGGTAATTTTAAGACTCAACTCAATTCTCCTAGTGCATCTTCTTTTCAGTGTCACAAATGCAAAGGCTATGGACATTTCGCTAAGTATTGTCCAACACGGAGGACCATGTTAATTCTTGATAATGGTACTGTGTGTGAAGAAGAAAGTGAAGAGGAGATTGAGGAAGATAAGGGGGCGGAATTGGTTGAGTGCGGCGAAGAAGAGTTAGAAGAAGAGGGTGTGAATATGTGCTTAGTGGTACGTAGGAACTTGAGCACTATGAGCGTACAGGAGGAAGGAGATGTGCAGCGTGAGAACTTGTTTCATGCTAGATGTATGGTGAAAGGAAAGGTGTGTTCGATGATAATTGATTCCGAAAGTTGCACTAATGTAGTAAGCCACATGTTAGTGACTCGACTTAGTATACCTACGAGGAAACATCCCTATCCTTATCGATCGCAGTGGTTGAGTGAATGTGGTGAGTTAAAGGTGGTAAAGCAGGCACTTATTAAGTTCAAGGTGGGAGCTTATTAAGATGAAATCTTGTGCGATGAAGTGCCTATGCAGGCATGCCATTTACTGTTGGGCAGGCCTTGGCAGTTTGATAGATGTGTTGATCATGATGGAAAGGCCAACACTTATACGGTCAAGCTGGAGGGCAAGAGTTATGTACTTAAGCCCTTAACACCTAAACAGGTTAGTGATGATTACAAGCGCATGCGGGAACTAAAAGAGGCGGCTAGAGTTAAGGCTCCAATGGAGACCAAAACCAAAGCCGTGACCAATGCTAGTACAGCAAACCTGTCAGGTAATATTTGTGCTATGATGCAAACCAGGTGAGTATTTGAGAGGTAATGATAGTTCTAAACTCTTAATTTGCCTAATTCATAAGGGTGTTTACTTGAGCTCTAATGATGAAGTTTCTACTAACATTCACCCCTTGCCTAGTGTTGTTGATGATGTTTTACAGGAATATATAAACATGCCATGAGGAGGTTCATTCCAAGTATTGCAGGAGATCAATAACAACGCCTATGTTATAGTCCTACCTGGTGAGTATAGTGTTTCTAAGACATTCAGTGTTTCTTACTTAACTCCTTGTATTGCAGGTAGAGTCGCTTTGAAAGATAAAGATGGTTCGATTCCGAGGACGAAATCTTCTCAAGAAGGGGAGAATGATGCAGGCCAACCTGATCAAGCTACGTTCATGTCTGGGAAGAAGCTACATTTATGCTATGATTGCACAATGATGGAAGAAGTGGGTAGCATGTCAGATAAGACAGAAAAGGCGTTGGTTAGCCTTGGAGAAGGAGGGCCGTGCGGCAGTGCACTAGTTGAGGCCGAGAACTCAATGAACGCCTCAACTAGCTCTTATTAGTTATTTGTGTAGTCAATCTTGAATAAGACAATGGCACTTATTTGGCCCTGCGTGATCATTTGACACTTAGCCAAATTATTGACCTTTTTTGTTAGTTATTTGTTTCCTAGTTGATTTAGGTTAACTAGTTATTCTTTTCCTAGTTGATTTAGGTAAAGGCTCAATCTATATAAGCCTAAAGACTTCATTATTTTCAGCACCTTACATTATTTTTATAAAACAAAATATCAGCAGCACTTTGTGACATTTAACTTGACCAATTTTGGTATGATTCAAAATTGAACTCGTTCCTTTGTTTGATCGAACAATTTGCAAGACAATAGTTGTCTTGAGGGTCGTTCGTATAGTAGAGGTACTCCTTGATTTCATCAAGAAGGTAAGTAGACTAGTTCCTACTTGTTGTCTTGATAATTCATAGAGCGTCTTGCTTCTATCTTTTGTTTTCTTGTTTTCGCATTTAATATTGCATCACTTAACTCGGTAGGTAAGTCAAATAACATATAACACCACTCAAACGAGAAATCATCAAATAAATAATAAATAAAAATTGCAAAAGTCAATATAACTATCCCAAGAACTGGTAGTACAAGGCATGAGCGACTAAGAATATGGATACAATAATGACATGAAGAAATATTACATTATTTATATAGAATATACATAAACAAAATGCAAGTCATAAAATACCATGAACAGAGTGGCAACTTGTAACTGGAACATTGGTACATCTTCAATGCTAGCCTTCGTCATCCACAACATCTCAGCTCCAAAATCTGCACGCAAGGTGCAGAAGTACAGTATGAGTACAATCAACCGCGTGTACTCAATAAGTATTCAGACTAACTTCAACGAAACAGTGACGAGGTTTTGTCAAAAGATACTCACTTTATATAACCTGTGAAGCTCAGTAGCATACGATAATAAAGAAATATCCAAGAAATAGCCCAAGAACATTGGATACCAACAATAAGGTGTTCAATTCAAGAAGAAGATAGCAAGCATGTTTTTCAAACAATCAGAGCAAAACATGTACAAATGCACTAAATTCGCATTTAAAATTTTTTATACTAAGTAACTTAACCTAAGTACTTTTAGATGTTCACAAAGGGATGTGCATGATAAAGATCTATTTTCCTCAACAATTTTCAATAACATTTATTCGAACACTCTTCAAACAATCAAAGCAAAACATGTACAATTGCACTAAATTTGCATTTAAAAAAATTTACACTAAGTAACTTAACTTAAATACTTTTAATGTTCGCAAAGGGACTGTGCATGATAAAGATCTATTTTCCTCAACAATTTTCAATAGCTTTATACGAACACTCCAACACAAGTCTACGTGTCAATCCATGATGATGACTTTGCATGCACCTCAAATCTGACACTCCCTAGGTGTCCAACAATCTGCTAACAAGTCCATGCATATAAATAGTGCATGAATGTACATATGTCGATTATATGCATGAATGTTTTTACATGAGTGCATGATGCATATACATGCTCCAAACTCAACCTTTTCACAGAATAAATACCAATCTACAATCACTCAGCACACCCTGTGTGCCATGAACAAGTGTCCTTCACAATCACATACTCTCAACACTATATAGGTGACTGGAATAGATGCCCCTCACAAAGCACAAATGCATGTTCCTGACACAGGCCACGTGTCCAAAACAAGCACCAATTTGAGTGCTTACGCTCATATAGCCCACAGTAACATGATTAATCACTTGACTCCAAAGGAACGGATCCATATCCAAGCATCAACAGAGGAACCCATCTCCATGGGAATCCATCGTATCATCATATCAATATCAGTATCATAACAGTACGCACGACAGAAAATGTTATGCCATAACCATCTCAATATCAATCCGCTCATAGTGTCCTAGTTACATCAATCCGTACAAGACTTCCATTTCTAAGGATGTATGCATATGCTTCAGAGATACTCATTAAGATGCACAAGAACGTAATAAATTAAGATGCGGAGATGTACGCATAAGATGATCTCTGAGCATGATGTATGCATGTGTGCAACATATGTCTACCGTTCCAACATGTAATCCATCATACAAATAAACTTCAATTATGAATAAAGCATCAACGTCTAGAAATGGTCTCCGATAGAAACAGAAAGTACAAGTAGTCATATAACAGTTCAAGACATATTGCAAGATCTACATGTGCGAATGTGTGTTCATATTATAAAGTGTGACTACAGCTAGATCAAATATATTAACAATTCTCAAGAATAGCCCATCAAGCTCAAGTAAGATATCATAAGCTAAAACAAGATCTATAGCATGAATAATTATGCCCACGTAGTTATGAAATCAACAATACATAAGTCAAGAAGAATACATAATCCAACAAGGCATAAAGAAAACTAGAATCAATCCAAAATATGGTGTAACCTTGGTATCCGTATATATGTTTGTCACCTGGCATATACGCCGCCCCCAAAACACATAGCACGTAGAAAAAATTTTATTTTTAGAAAAAGAATTCCCTCAAGTCGAGGTTAAGCAAGATACTTACCTTATCTGGGCTAGTATTTAACCCTAAATCATATGTTTCCTTTGTCCTTAAGCTTCAATTACAAAAAACCTAGCCAAATATCATTCACCGAAGTCAAACAAATGCTAAAAGAAGCAATTTCAATCAATAAAGCTTCGATCGTTGAAGAAATTCCAAAAATTCAACAAAAGTCAATCATGACCCACATGGTCAAAATCCGCAACCAAAATCAAATTTCGATGACCCATAACCCCACATGTCCAAATATGTGATTAGTTTCCAAATTCGAGTCCAAATAGGCACTCAAAATCTTAAATACACATTCTTATCTTTCAAGCCGAAATCCTCTTTTCTTCTTTTAAATTCCTTAATTTAGGGAAAAAATTAATGATAGATTTAAGTAGAAATCATAGATCTAAGTTAGAATGCCCTACTTCAATGATGTACATGAAATCTCCTCCAAAAATCTCCCAAATGCGAGTTGTGTAGCTCCCAAAATGATAAAACAAGGTCTATGCACGAAATGGGGGTTAAAGAGGCCAAAAGAGCTGAAGTTTTCAGAACTGGGAGCGTGCCAAAATCCGCGCCTCATGGTCATACTACATCATATGAAGTTACTCATGGTCTCAAATCACATAATGGAATGCCATGACTCAAAACGACCGTCAAGTTGTTATATTCTCACCCACTTAAATATATATGCGTCCTCAAATGTACTAAGAATCATCCCAAAGACATGCAATAGCTCCTTAAACTCATCATACACATACCCATGGATGATATCATGTTATCTCAATCATATGAATCCATTAACACGTCCCGCTTGAAGATTCTTCCCTCAACCTTAGTCATATAAGCATTTGATCCCAACTACTATATTCGGATCTTCCTCCAAGATCCGGTGCTTGTATATAGTCATTGTATCGATTCCAATAACCTGTATCGAGCCATAGATATACTTCCAAGATAGAATTACATGATGTACCCCATAACTCATATACTCATAGCAATATCTTCTAACTGCAACACCTACTAATTACCAAACCCAGTATCAATAAAATACCTCATCTCAAATAAATCCATGTTCCAAGCCTTCACACTACTGCTATGATGAAGGAAACCTGTAAAAAGTCATAATCACCTATCACATCAAGAAGTCATAGATTCCTCTCGCCTGGTAAGAACCATTGCATGTTCAAGGCTGCGTGGAAGTATTCTCTTTCAAATATACCCTACCAAATTCGATCCTGCTAATTCCAGGTCCATAAACTTTGTCTCATGTAGTACAAATGCTCATCCAACAAGTCACGCCAAATTCCACATGGAACCTTACATGGTTTGCACCATATAATCAATAACTCAAATATGACAAATCTGTAGAAAAACAACTTATCATCCAATGACTTCCTAGTACCTGTAGTGTTCTTTAACAACAAGTCTATGAGTATCTATATAACTTATTCCATTTATTCATTATGCCACAATTAAACAAACTCAACAAAACTCAAACTGAAATACTTATCATAATCGCCACTATCACACGGTGGGCTGCCACTCTAACAAATCCAATGATAGAAAGTCTCTCATATAACTATAACTCTTTCCAAATGACATATCCATATAACACCTCACGTTATATAAACAAATCTAACCCACCGTAGAATACACATCACAGCAGTCATATCAATAGACATCCAATTGTTTTCACATTCTTCTGAACTAGTAATAGGCCCCCCATAAGCTATTAAGGACCCATTCTAACTTTCTTTCATTGGCACATAAGTAATTTCTAAACCTCCAGCCTCAACTGCAAATATGTATATACTTGCAACCGATTATCAAGTCAATTGCCAACTACACCATTCGTGATTAACTACAACCTCGTGAACCCAATGCATCGAATATACAAATTCTTGAGTCTCTAAAGTCATTACTTAACTTGTTCATCATCCCAACACATGAAAATAGAGCATGTTACCTCTCGAACCTTCTTCCTCAGATCAGGACCTCCAAGAAAGGTAGATCACTACACATCACATACCATAACCACATGCTCTAACAAGCACAAATCTTCTAAGTCGCCCATCCAGGATACATACAACCAGCTATCTAACCATTAATATACTTCCAGTGTCCACCACTAAGGAGATAGTTTCACATTTAGGAATCCAATCTCTATACCTCAAAAGTGTGAGATTCCTCATCCTAGTACATAACCCTGAAGTCACGCCTGCAAGTTGCTCGAATGTATGTTCCCATCATTGCTTTCATGTCAGGCAACTAAACTCTGAATCTCAACAATTGACTATCATACAAATGCCATTGCTTTTAGTCGAATTGTCCACAGACCCCATCTGTAAGCATCCTCTACAACACATTCCCCTTCTTTGCGGTACTAAAATCCATACCACTATGCTTCTTAAGCAACTCTTATCACCTGCGCAATCTCTGATCCTAATCCTCCTGCCTGAAGATGAACCGTAACTTCGCAAAGCAACCCAAACCTTACACAACTCACCACATCCATCATGATGGCATATAAAAGTATAACAATCCCATTATCTTTCCAAATCACAAGTAAGATAGTCCTCAAGCTCTTAGAAACCCACTTACATAATAATCAACCATAGAAACTGAGTCTTTCTAAGTCAACCAAATTACGCAGACTGCCAAATCCCAAAATCCTACCACACAAGTACATGAATGCCTTATCATATACCAAAAGAACCAATCATTTCTCAAACCATGTTGATCCAAGCCATTGTTATGTTAACTTATTCAGATTACTCTTGACCTGCCTTCAAGGCATCACTTTCCTTTTCCAATACACTGTGTTCCTCAACCAAAACTCATCCCAAGTGATCTCAACATGAAACTACATCATCCTAAGATTCGTAAGCCACTTTATTCCTTTTCATGCATCCAAAAGTAACTCAATTGAAATGTCTGATCTAAAGATTTATGACATTGTAGAATCAATAATGATATATAAGTACTCCAAGTCCCTACCATAATCCAATACCAATCTCAAATTCTTAACCAAACAAAGTATTCGGTAAATCCTTCAGTATTGCATCCTGGAACTTGAACCTACTAGAACTATTCTTGAGAGTCGACCACTCTGCTCTAGTCCCCGATGCATAACCAAACACGTCAAATAACTTATTCTTTGTGGAAACCTCGTCCTTAGGCAACCGAGTGACTCATTTCTCCTGATACACTATCCTCATAGTACCCCTTAATCATCACACACACACACACACTCAGCACTGTACAGATGCCTGACATAATTCCCTTACCAAGCACATCTCGTGTGCCTGCCCACAGGTTAATACTGACTCCGGAGGGGCGGATCCTAGCCCAAGCAATGAACGGATCAAAAGTCAACGATTATCATCACTCAGCCCAATATGGGGCCCACGCGTCACCTTATTAACAATACCATTCAACCCAATATAGGGCCTGACGCATGGGTCACCTTACTATCAATATCAACACGGATCTATGGACACTAACGATATGTGTGATAACACATAAAAGGTGTACATAAGTGGTGATATAATATGTGGATATAATATCGTGACTTAAAATATAACTACAATCATAGCTCAAAATTGTAAAATAGCTATATCATGTCTCAAACTGATAAGTACATATCCTAAACATGATTTATAGCACGAATAATAGCTCAAGTAGTCATACAAGTAGAGAAAATACGGTACAAGGAGACATGAGAGCAAAAAAAGGCACACAATAGCCCAAAGTCTACCTATATCATGAATAACCACGGTGCACACCTACATGCTCGCCACCTCGCATGTGCTTCACCCCCTCCCCCAACATATAACAAATACCATAGCCAACAGGAAAATGACCCTTAAACCAAGCTTAGGCAAGATATTTATCTAAAAGTGGGAGAATCAATACTCCAAAAAATTCTGCCTCTCAAATCAACCTCTGAGCGGGTCAAATCTAGCCAAAAATAACTCAATAACGCTAAACAAAACCATAACAATCAATTTCAAATAATAAATCTTCAATCTTTATATAATTCCCAAAAAGTCAAGAAAAGTCAACCCGGACTCACACGGTCAAAACTCAAGTTAAGGGGTAGATCCCAACTACCTATAACCCCACAAATCCAAATATGTGATTAAATTCCAAAATCGAATCCAAATCGACTTTCAAATCCCAGTTTCCACTCTCTTAAGTTGTAGAAAACCCCCCCAAATTTTTCTCAAAATTCCATATTTTAGATGTTAATAATCCATGTATATTCTTGAAATTATATAAAAAATAAGTAGAAATCACTTACCCCAAAGTCTTTACGAAATTCTCATTCAAAATCACCTCTCTCCAAGACTAGGGTTAAGATATGGGAGAGTGGACTAAAACTTCGAAATAAGAACTTAAAAAGTCTATCTAGCACTACCCTTCGCGAACGCAGTTAAACCTCGCGTTCACGAGGCACAATCCTGCCACTGCCTAAAAAGACCCTTTAGAAAAGCAGTTGGTTCCACGTGAATGTGATGCACAGGCGTCCTAAGCCTATGCAAACGCGATCTTGACCCCACGATCGCGAAGGCTAACTCCAGCCGATTCCCCAACATGCCTCTTCTCTACGCGAACGCGACCCCTGTGTCGCTAACGCGAAGGTCAAACTACCACAACCATCGTGACCTACAACCTGCGAACATGAGGAACAAACCCATCTACCTCCAAAATAACCCTCCGCGATAACGAGACCTGCTCCACAATCACGAAGCACACCAGACACCAGCAGAAAATCTGCAACCTCAAACAAGCTCCAAGTGGTCCCAAACTCACCCGAGCCACCCCTACCCCGTCCAATTATACCAACAAGTCCATAAGCCACTACCCGGACCTATCTAAAGCCTCCAAACACATATAGTAATCACATTTATGAATTGACGATCAAACCACAAATTGAACTTCTCTTGAGTTCATAAGCTTCTAAACTTCAAACGAAGCATCCGATTCATGCCCAACCAATCCGCATTGCATCCAAACTTTTCACAAAAGTCTTGAATGACATAATTAATATATTCCAAGTCTCAGAATGATAATCCGATACCGATATCATCAAAGTCAACTCCCGATCAAACCTATGAACCTTCCAGACTTTTTAACTTTTCATTTTCCGATAATTAGAGAAAAAACATCCTAGGAACCTTCAAATCCAAATCCGGGCATACACTTAAGTCTAAAATCGTCGTACGAACCCTTTGCAACCATCGAGTCACCAATCCGAGGTCATCTACCCAAAAGTCAAACTTTGATAAACTCTTACAACTTAAGCTTCCAACAATAGGGCTACGTATTCCAACTCACTCCAAAATCTTCCTAAACCCGCACCAACCATCCCGCAAGTCACAAAATAATACACAAGCATACGAGAAGCACTAAATAGGGGAACGAGGCTTAAATACACAAAACGATCGCTCGAATCGTTACATGCGTTTATGATTGTTTTCGTCCAAAGGCTCATATTTTGACAAATCATGAAGTGTTTTGCTCAGAGAAACAAACATAGATCAATATTATATGAGTTGAAATCGCTTTTAAATTATTGGAAAAATATATGACAATTTTGACAAATACAATTGCCAAAAAACAACGAGAGAGAGAGAGAGAGAGAGAGAGAGAGAAATATTTTCTCTGTATATGAGATAATTCACAAAGGTAGTACCTTATATAAGCCAAGCTGCTAGACTGCTATAGAGAAAGAATTTAAACCAGAATAGTTATAAGAGTTAATCTGTAGCTATTATAGAAAAAATTCAGCTATTGCAAGAGTTAAAATCAACATATTCTAGCAAGCATGTATTTGGAAATATTATTGATAAGCTCAAAATATTCATATATATGGACAAATTCTGGTGAGCTCAAAATATAAAAAATAATTTTAGCAAAATTAGATCTGAATTAGGCCTCACATATATGTCAAATACATGGGGCAAATCAACCAGTTCTACCTTTAAGCCAATTTATTCATGTGTGCGAGACCATTTCCTATTAGGAAAACTACATAGATATACTGCAAAAAGCAAAAATAGCCAAAAAATACTAATGATATACTCAAAAAACCTACACAAAAAAGAAAAAGCATATTCAAAAGGTATTGTTCGAATTCATTGAAAACACATAAATGAGGCATTATACAAAATTTGAGGAAGATTGAAGGTGAGTTAGACTATTTTGGCGTCAAAATTCATTACTAATGATATACAATATTTAAAAAACTAGGTAGAATTTTTTTTTCCAATAGGTATGGTTGAAATTTAATGAGAACAAAAAGATGAGGCAATATATAAAATTTGAGAAAAATTGAAGGTGATTTGGACTGATTTGGGATCAAAATTCATAGTTAAATTCGAGTTTAAAAAGCTCCTCTGCACCTGTGTATCACGCATGTATCTCATACACAGGTATACATGGATATACAATAGATATATTGTGGATACATATGATACATAAGGAATACACAGGTGATCCACTGAAGATGCACAATCTGATACACATCTCATCTACTTTTATGTTCGTCTTTTATTTCGAATTTGGTCAATTTGACTTCAAACCACCTTAAATAATTCGTCCCAAAATTGTGTTGTACCCAATCTATTTCAACAACACCCATTCTCAATGAATTTAATTTCGAAAATTTAAATTTTCAAACTCAAGCTTGAGCGAGCTTCAATGGCTTTAAATAGAGTTTTAGCTCACCTTCACTTTTCAAATTATTTTACTGAGTTACTGCATTAATATACTTGCTTTTATAATTTTCAATTATCTCTCTTCTAATTTTTTTGCACTTGGATTTCTATCATTAGCTTGCAGATTGAAATGCTATTAGCCATATTCGATTAAGGCTCTCTTCATGCACGAGCATATTGAAATAACCTATAAGTTGTAATTTACCAGTAGAAAGCACCCTAGAGTAAAAAAATGAGAGAAGAAAAACTGACATTAATTGAATTTTTGTTATTAAAGTGACATTTGGCCCTTTTTGGTAGAAATTTTGTTTTGGATTAGTTTCGGTTGAAATTATAGTTTTCCTTCCTTTTACTATCCTCTTTAAAAGCGCAATAAAGAATAAGTCAAAACAAAGAAAGAAAAAGAACTCTATCTAATCCATACGAGACTTTTGCCTTTCACAAAGACAAAGAGTTAGAATAAAAGAAGACCCACAAAGAAATTTTTAATTTTATATTACCCGCCACAAATTATAATACTAACATAACGTACATGCCAATGCTCAAGATCCAGAGTATAGCATTGCATTGCATGAATGTATGGTCGATTCCACTTGCATATCTACATATACTAGTGAGAGTATGCCCGTGCATACCCAACAACTATTTAGAATTGTTGTTAATGTTATTTTTAAATATTACTCACTTTTGTATTTAAATTCATTATGTTATTATTGTATGTGGTAATAGACTTATGCTTATAGAAGCTGCTTATAACAGTAGACTATTCTTTTTTTTTTTTTTTTTGGTAAATCAAAATTAATATGTGATTAACCCATATCTATATGTATATTTTTGGTTCTCTACTGAATATTGGAGTGCAATTTTAGTTTCTTTATTAGAAGATACTCTTACGTTAGAGTTTATCTTTAGACGATAAATGGTTATTTCAAAATCACTTAAAATCATTAATAAGATAATCTACATAAAGTACTTTGCTACTTTATTTGTTATATCGTTTAACAAAACCAATGCCGTTTGCTTTTTTGTGTGCTATATTTATGCTTTTCCGTAACCTAGTAGCTGTGAAATTTCGTTTCTTTTTCAATCTTGTCTTTCTGATTCAGCTCCATGCAGATTCCAATATTAAGCTAATAAACTCTTTCTCTATGTGGAAATTTAGTTTTTATGATTTTTGGACCTCACCTTATTGGATACTACTATGTAGGAGTGACAAACAGGTGGATCATGTAGGATATAGACGGGTTAAAAACTGGTAATGCAAAAACGAATAAAATATCTGTCTCAATAAGGATAGAAAATGAATTAACCGGCGGACATCAATATTATCTATGGCTTCTTAAAATATGATCATTCTTGGGAGAATTTCTAGTCTTCCAAACTTGAATAACCTTTAATTTGCGTCTTTGCAAATATAAAAATTAAACCCATTAAATTTTTATTTTTAAGTGAATAATATGGAACTTATCCATATTTGACCCATTTTTTTAAAATTCATTATCTAACTCATTTTTTAGTAAATAAAATAAATAAATTATTTTTTATTCATTTTGCCGCCACTACTATATACTAACCGTAAATTCAATGCTAAATTGGTGAAGGCTCTTGGTAGGAGCGGGATTTCATTTTAACTTTGGGGTTAGATCGACATTATGATCTTTCAACTTTATGGAAGACGTGACACTTTTTTTGCTACTATAGTTAAATCATTTTTTGAAGTACATTTCATTATTGTATTGGTTTATGTCCATTTTCCCCTGTATTTCAATATTTTTTTTTTTTGCTTTAGATGAAATATTACAAGGAAATAGTAATTATTTCAAGTATGATATAATTTATTTACGGTCGATACTAAAAAAATCTTCTAATAATCTCTTTCATTTTAACTTTGGGGTTAGATCGACATTATGATCTTTCAACTTTATGGAAAACGTGACACTTTTTTTGCTACTATAGTTAAATCATTTTTTGAAGTACATTTCATTATTGTATTGGTTTATGTCCATTTTCCCCTGTATTTCAATATTTTTTTTTTTGCTTTAGATGAAATATTACAAGGAAATAGTAATTATTTCAAGTATGATATAATTTATTTACGGTTGATATTAAAAGAATCTTCTAATAATCTCTTTCATCGAAAAAGACATACAAAATTAAAATAGAGAGAAAAAATAATTTTAAACAAATAAATTCACAATTCTTTGCATGATCAAGTTACTAATGATAGTTCTAGAGTAAAAAATAATTAATAAAAATCTCAAAAAAGCAAAGCAAGTGATTAAGATAAGGACTATTAAAAAAGGTAATCATATCAAAACTTCCAAATTGCATAACAAATGACGAAAAGTTTTTAAATTTTTTTAATGTAAGATTTTAAGATAAAAATTCCATGTAATCATGTTAAGTATTTGTACGTAGTTTTCAACCTTTAATTTACATCTACTGTACTTAAATTAAATCAAATAGTATCTCCGGTCAAATGATTTGATGCATGGATAAGAATACACCCAGTAAACATTAAAGAAACATTAGCATGTGGTTATTAAATGGGCCCCATTGATTTTCAAAGAGTTGTACAATGGCTATCGTATTCCTGCTCTGGCAAAATGGTAAATAAAGAGTCAGCGGGGACCCACGTCTTAGAAAAGCTTTTGGATAATGTGGTGATGTATGCTGAGATAAGCAAGGGAAAATTCAGTCTAATCACTCAAATAACTATATGGCAGCTACAATAAGATGTCTTTTTATCCAATCACATTGCTCCATTTTTATAACGATCCGGGCGATCGTTGTGAGAGTATTAGCTCCGATCCCTTATTTACTGTTTCCTCTGTATCAGTTTCATACTTATGTGACTTACCTGGAGGATTTATTTTGATATTGGAGTGAAATGAGACACTTAGTCCTTAAAATGGAAGCTTAAGTTCTAGAAATTTGACCGTAGTTGGAATTGTGTGAAGACAACTCCGATTGGAGTTTTTCGATTTCGTTAGCTCCGCTGGGTGTTCTTGGACTTAGGAGCGTGTCTGAATTGTGATTTGGAGGTCCGTAGTTGAATTAGGCTTGAAATAACGAAAGTTGGATTTTTGGGAAGTTTGACTGGGAGTGAACTTTGTGATATCGGGGTCGGATTTCGATTCCGAAAGTTGGAGTAGGTCCAAATGTCAAATGTGACTTGTGTGCAAAATTTGGGGTCAATCGGGCGTGATTTGATAGGTTTCGACATTGGTTGTAGAAGTTTGAAGTGTCAAAGTTCATTAAGCTTGAATTGGGGTGCGATTCATGTTTTTAGCGTTGTTTGATGTGATTTGAAGGCTCGACTAAGTTCGTACGATGTTTTAGGACTTGTTGGTAGGTTTGGTTTAGGTCCCGGGGGCTCGCGTGGATTCCGAGTGGTTAACGGACTAGAATTGGACTTGTGAGGATTGCTGAAGCTGCGCATCTTCTGGTGTAATCACACCTGCGGAGCCCCCATAGAAGGTGCGAGCTCGCAGAAGCGAGCTATGGGGCGCAAGTGCGGTCTGGAAGGAATAAGCCAGAGATCGCAGGTGCGATGTGGAGACCGCAGAGGCGGAGTCGCTCCTGCGGAAGTTGGAACGCAGAAGCGAAAGGCCAGGAAGGCCATTGATCGCAGAAGCGGAAGTACTCCGCAGGCGCGCAGATGCGTCCCTTTTGCTCGCAGAAGCGGGATTTTGGACTTAAGTGAAGTCCGCACTTGTGAAGATTTTTCCGCAGGTGCGGAGCCGCAAATGCGGTGGAGCCCACAGAAGCGAAATCCCTGGGCAGAAAAGTGCCAAGTCCGAGGGTTTGATTTCATTCTCCATTTTTGAACAAGAGAGCTCGGATTGAGGCGAAATTTCGAGGGTATTTCAGAGAAAATATTTGGGTAAGGATTTTTGACTTGTTTTTGATTAATATCCACTAATCCATCGTTAATTTCATCATTTAATTAAGGTTTTGGGTTGAGAAATTTGAGAAAAAAATTGGAAAGTGCTTAAACCAAATTTTGGGATTTTAATTGAGATTTTGGTATCCGATTTGAGTAATTTTGGTATGGGTGAACTCGAGGTTGATTCGGTTGTGACTTTTCCCCAATTTCGAGACGTAGGCCCAGGTCGACTTTTTGGGCGAATTTCTAATTTCTTGCTAAAGTCTTGATTTCATTAATAAGATTAGTTTCTTATAGCTATATTTATGGTATGTAATTGATTTTAGCTAGATTTGAGCCATTAGGAGTTGGAAATTCAAAGAAAAGGCATTCTTATTGACTGATTGAGCTTGGCTTTGAGGTAAGTGGCTTGCCTAGCCTTGTGTGGGTGAAATCCCCTTAGGATTGGTACTATTGTGACAAATTCTGTGATATGTGAGTGCTGTGTACGCGAGGTGACGAGTGCGTACACGAACTAATTGTTGGAAATCCGATTTTTACTGAACAGTAATCTGTTATATCTTAAATGAGTCATCCCAACATGTGTAGTTGTCCTGTTTAGTCTAATATCGTATGTCCACGTGTCTTAAATGCTTATTTGAAATCTGTGCAGCATGCTTAGTTGAATTCCTGTTTTTCTTTAATTTGTATTTTAGTCTTAAATTGTAGGATTTCTTGCTGTTAATTGTTGTTTCCATCGGTTTTGAGTTGTGTGTTTACTTTTGGAACTACGAGGCGGTACCTCGGGAGATCGCCGTTGCATATTTACTTTTGAGACTACGAGGCGGTACCTCGGGAGATCCCCTGTTGCATATTTATTTTTGGGACTACGAGGCGGTACCTCGGGAGTGCCCCTTGTTGTTTACCCCTATTTGCTGTGTAGATTCCTCTTTTGTATTTCTCGTTGTTAAATTTTCAATCTTTCATCATATTACTATATCTTCTGCCTTAAATTATTATATTCCAGTGGGGCCCTGGCCTGACCTCGTTATTACTCTACTGAGGTTAGGCTCGACACTTACTAGGTACCTTTGTGATGTACTCATGCTACTCTTTTGCACATGTTTTTGTGCAGACTCAAATACCTCCTACCAGCCCCGCTATTAGTAGAGAGTCGTGCTGCTGCTACTGAGACTTCAAGGTATATTTGCCAGCATCCGCAGACCTCGGAGTCCTCCTCTATCCCTTTATGTTGTTCTTCTTTATTTTTCCTAGATACTGATGTATAGAGACAGTTAGAACAATTTCTTAGAGCTTGTGACTTGTTACTACCGGGTCTTTGAGAGATGTTATACTCAGAGTTGTTGGTTTTACTTGTATATGTCGAGCGACAGTTTTCCAGCTTTATCTATATGTATATACTGATGTTGCTACGGTTTAGCCATTATTTTTGTTATTATTTCAGTTATTCCGCAACTATTAGGCTTACATAATCTTAGAGACTAGGTGCCGTCACGACATCTTACGGAGGGAGATTTGGGTCGTGACAAGTTGGTATCAGAGCACTAGGTTCATAGGTGTTATGAGTCACAAGCAGGTTTAGTAGAGTCTCGCGGATCAGTAAAGAGACGTCTGCACTTATCTTCGGGAGGCTATGGAACTGTTAGGAAAATGTCACTTCTTTGATTCCTTGTCGTGCGAAATTGTTAACTTTAGAATTCTAAAATTCTGTCTTTCTATTCTTTCACCGATGGTGAGGACATGTACAACCGGATAAGATGACCAGGCACCTGCACCCCCTGCTGGAGCTGCGAGAGGCCGGGGCCAGGGCCGGGGTAAAGGTCGAGGACGTTAACGTGGTGCAGCCAGGGCACCCTCACAAGCTGCTACAGAGGAGCCACTAGTTGCTCCAGTTGGAGGGCAGGCACTTAAGATGCCAGTTGCTGCACCCGCCCTACAAGAGACTCTAGCCCAGTTTCTAAGCATGTTCAGCACCTTGGCTCAGGCTGGATTGATCCCACTTTCTCCAGCCACATCTCAGGCCGGGGGAGGAGCACAGACTCCCGCTGCCCGTACCCCAGAGCAGCGGGTTCAGGTCAACTAGGTTCCAAGGATTATACCGATGCAGCCGGTAGCTCCAATTCAGCCAGAGGTTAGGGCAGCAGTTTCTGTGGCGGAGCAGCTCAAGCTTGAGAGGTAAAAGAAGTACCACCCTCTTACTTTCAGTGGCTTGGCGTTAGAGGATGCCCAGGGTTTTCTTGAGGAGTGTCATCGTATCCTCCGTACTATGGGTGTAGCGGAGTCGAGTGGGGTTTCTTTCACTACGTTCTAGCTTAGAGGAGCGGCCTATCAGTGGTGGCGTGCTTATGAGTTGGGTAGTCCAGCCAAGGCAGCTTCGCTCACTTGGACTCGGTTCTCGGATATGTTCCTGAGAGAGTATGTTCCCCATAGTCTTAGAGTGCATGGCGCGCAGAGTTTGAGCAGTTGCACCAGGGTTCTATGACTGTGTCGAGTATGCGGTTCGCTTCAGTGATTTGGCTAGACATGCACCAACCTTGGTTGCTACAGTTCGAGAGGGGGTCCATCAATTTATCGAGGGGCTCAACCCTAGTATCAGGCTTAGCATGGCCCGAGAGTTGGAGATAGATATTGCATACCAGCAGGTTGTGGGGATTTCTAGGAGATTGGAGGGTATGCTGACTCAGGAGAGAGAGGAGAGGTAGGCCAAGAGGTCTCCAGAGTCTGGAACCTATAGTGGTACTCGTGCCCCAGCGGCAGCTCGTCATGGTAGGGGCTATGTGAGTCGCCCTGTTCATTCAGCACTCCCAGCCGCCAGCGGTATTCCGGCCCCTCCTAGGTCCCATGATCCTTATTATGCACCGCCAGTGTCTAGTGTGCATCCTGTACGGGGTGCTTCTAGCGGTCAGTCCAGCCGACCTGGCCCAAGCCAGCCATAGCAGCTACTCTCTCCGAGAGCTTGTTTTGAGTATGGCGACACTTGCTATTTGGTGAGGGATTTCCCTAGACTTAGGAGGGGTTCACCTCCAAAGATTACTCAGGCACCGCGTGCTCCACCTGGTCCCCAAGCTATGATTATAGCAGCAGCTACCACTCCACCTGCTCAGCCAGCTCGAGGTGGAGGCCGGGTAGGTAGAGGTCGCCCTAGAGGGGGAGGTCAGGCCAGATATTATGCTCTTCCTGCTCATACAGAAGCAGTCACATCCGACTTTGTCATTATAGGTATTGTTCCGGTCTGTCATAGAGATGCATCAGTCTTATTTGATCCAGGCTCCACTTATTCCTATTTATGTGTCTACACCTATAGGAGATTCTATTGTTGTTGACCGTGTACATCGGTCGTGTTTGGTTGTTCTTAGTGGTTTTGAGACCAGAGTCGATTTATTATTGCTTAGTATGGTAGATTTTGATATAATTTGGGGCATGGACTACTTGTCGCCCCATTATGCTATTCTGATTGTCACGCCAAGATCGTGACGTTGGCCATGCCAGGATTACCAAGGTTAGAGTGGAGAGGTACCTTAGATTACCCTCCCAACAGAGTTATTTCATTCCTTAAGGCTCAACGAATAGTTGAGAAGGGGTGTGACGCATATTTAGCTTATGTGAGAGATCTCAGTATTGATATTCCTACCGTTGAGTCAATTCCGGTAGTGAGGGATTACCCAGATGTATTTCCAGCAGATCTCCCGGGCATGCTGCCCGACAGGGATATCGACTTCGGTATTGATTTGTTGTAGGGCACTCAACCCATCTCTATTCCTCCGTATTGTATGGCTCAGCCTAAGTTGATGGAGCAGTTACAGGAGTTGCTTAATAAGGGCTTCATTCGGCCCAGTGTGTCACCTTGGGGTGCTCCTGTCTTGTTTGTGAAGAAGAAGGATGTTCTATCCGTATGTGCATTGATTATCGCCAGTTGAACAAAGTTACAGTGAAGAACAGGTATCTGTTGCCTCGTATTGATGACCTATTTGATCAGTTACAGGGTACTAGAGTGTTTTCCAAGATTAACTTACTATCAGGCTATCATCAGTTGAAGATTCGGGAGCTAGATATCCCGAAGACCGCTTTTAGGACTTGGTATGGTGATTACGAGTTCCTTGTGATGTCATTTGGGCTTACAAACGCCCCAGCAACATTTATGCACCTGATGCACAGTGTATTCCGGCCCTATCTTGACTCATTCGTCATCATGTTTATAGACGACATTCTGGTGTACTCCCGGAGTCGGGAGGATCATGAGCAGCACCTGAGGACTGTGGTTTGGACCTTGAGAAAAAGGAAGTCTTACAACCCGTAAAAATACGTTCATTTAGTTGTGCTAAAGGGGTAGTTACGTAAAAAGAACCAAGAACCCGGAAAATGGTCAAAAAATTTCAGAGGAAGCTAAAGTAGCAAAGTGCGGTCAAAATGCGGACCGCAGAAGACAAATGCGACCGTAGAATTGACAGGTTCCATCGCAGAGTGGAACAGAACCCTGGTCTGGGGGATTGTCAAAAATGCGGATCCAAAATGCGATCGCATTTGGTAAATGCGATCGCAGAATGAACATTCCCCATCGTAGAGTGAGGCAGAACGCTGGGCTGAACTGATGTCCGAAATGCGACCAGAATGCGATCGCATTTTGGAAATGCGAACCGCATTTCTGGCCCTTCTGCGTCGCATAGTGCGACAGATTTTCTAGGGCAAAATCTGCGACCAAAATGCGGACCGCATACCCTGTCTGCGACAGGTATGCGATCGCATTTTGGACATTTTCAGGTCCGTGGCTTTTTACCCCTAGACCTATATAAGGGACCCCAAACCCGTCCCTTCCTCATTTTTCTAATTCCCAGCAAGAGTGAAAAGCCCCCAAAGACTTCTCTCAAGCCATAGCATCAAAAGCCACCAAATTCCCTTCTTCCAAATCCTCGGTTGAAGGTTAACGGAAGTAAACAAAGGAATTGAAGAACATAGAGGGTCAATAGCTGAATCCCTGCTCCTTCTACAAACCCCATTTGTGGACAAAGACCTAGAAATTGAAGGAATCAAGGAAGGAGGCTGAATAATTCGCATGCAAGGTAAGTTACTACTCCCTTTCATGTGGTTTTCCCCCAAACGTTCATGGTAGGTGGGTTATGTACGTATGGGAACCTAAAATAGAAATAGGAGCTGCAGAGTCAAATAAATTAAGTTAAACCACAATGAATCATGAACATTGTGGGTTGTAAATAGGTTGCATGTGCTGTACATACCCTTAATGAAGTTTAGGGGAAGAAGGAGTGTAGAGAATCACTACATGAAATTTGGGAATTTTGGTTGATAATGGCTATCAAGCGTAGTAAGTAACCGTTAAGCTATTCTTTAATTGTAGATTAAAGAATTGTGATGAATTGCGTAGCCAAGAGCCGACGCAATAAGCACCAGGTATGTAAGACTATACCGTTCTTTCTTTTGCACGATTCCTATTGAGTACAATGCTACAAATGAGCCCCAAAGATTACTCTACTCCTAGAAGCTAGTATTGCGTATGTTGTTCTCCCCTTCATGAAAAGATTACCTTTGCTTCGTAGTAATAATGTTGATGGAAGTCTTCGAGTCCTATAATTATGTTGATAAAGAAAAAGATATTCGTAAGTACATGAGGAAGAAGGGGTAATAAGTATAACAAGTGAGGACACAAGTCGTGAGTAAGCTTGCTATGTGTTGCGTGTATATGTGTGTGTATGTATGATTGAATTTGTATGACCACGCCTAATGAAGAAATGATTAAATGAGTCTAGCATGCAATAGTTGTTTATACACCGAGCCGTTCTATAGGTCGGCCGGGCAGGCACCTAGTGTGCAACTATATATATATATGTATATGTTTTATTACACCGGGCCGAGCTAAAGTCGGGCGGGCAGTTATACACCGAGCCATTTTGTGAGTCGGCCGGGCAGGCACCTATTGTGCATTAATATTAACACCAGGCCGAACTAAGATTCGGATGGGCAGTCACCACTGATCAGTTGGGAAGTTAACGATAAAGCCCACAGAGGAATGTTTATTGATTATGATCCTGCATGAGTGTATATAATGTAATTGTTTAAAGTAATGACTATGTGATTTTACATGGTACGTTCATGAAATTGGCTACGGTATCATTAAATGAATATGAAAATGACAAGCCCACAGTGGCGCAGGAAGTGGTCGAAGGTAATGATTATGTAATGCATCCGGTAATGTGAACGTATATGAAACTGGCAAACCTTGTAAAGGCGAAAATGTATCTCAATCTCTGTAATGATGGAAATAGGTCCTATAATGATAATGTTATGGTTGGTCGCCTTCAGAGGCGATTCAGTCGCTATGAGTTGTCTGTTTCTATCCTAATGCTTATATTATTGTTTTCATGTTGTATTCTGTCTTACTTACTCAGTACAATTTTCGTACTGACGTCCTTTACTTTGTGGACGTTGCATATCGTGCTGCAGGTCCTGATAGATTAACAGACGGGGCTCCCCCACCACAGTAGACTACCAGTTCAGCAGACATAACAAGGTTCATTTTCCGGGACTTGCTATACTTGGGTATGCATTTTTGTATAGATGTATTGGGCATGTCCGGGCCCTGTTCCGACGTAGGTTGTATTTTGCATGTTTCCAT
>MCJB01050751.1:0-18157 GCA_002018475.1 Nicotiana obtusifolia | reverse complement strand
TGAGGACACAAGTCGTGAGTAAGCTTGCTATGTGTTGCGTGTATATGTGTGTGTATGTATGATTGAATTTGTATGACCACGCCTAATGAAGAAATGATTAAATGAGTCTAGCATGCAATAGTTGTTTATACACCGAGCCGTTCTATAGGTCGGCCGGGCAGGCACCTAGTGTGCAACTATATATATATGTATATGTTTTATTACACCGGGCCGAGCTAAAGCCGGACGGGCAGTAATACACCGAGCCGTTCTGTAAGTCGGCCGGGCAGGCACCTATTGTGCATTTATATTAACACCAGGCCGAACTAAGATTCGGATGGGCAGTCACCACTGATCAGTTGGGAAGTTAACGATAAAGCCCACAGAGGCATGTTTATTGATTATGATCCTGCATGAGTGTATATAATGTAATTGTTTAAAGTAATGACTATGTGATTTTCATGGTACGTTCATGTAATTGGCTACGATATCATTAAATGAATATGAAAATGATAAGCGCACAGTGGCGCAGGAAGTGGTCGAAGGTAATGATTATGTAATGCATCCGGTAATGTGAATGTACATGAAAATGGCAAACCCTGTAAAGGCGGAAATGTAACTCAATCTCTGTAATGATGGAAATAGGTCCTATAATGATAATGTTATGGTTGGCCGCCTTCAGAGGCGATTCAGTCGCTATGAGTTGTCTGTTTCTATCCTAACGCCTATATTATTGTTTTCACATTGTACTCCTGTCTTACATACTCTGATGCAATATAAAAAGCGAAAATAAGAAAACAAAGATAGAAGTAAGATGCTCAATGAACTATCAAGACAACAAGTAGGAACTAGTCTACTTACCTTCTTGATGAAGTCACGAAGTACCTATACTATACGAACAACCCTCAAGACAACAATGGTCTTGCAAATTGTTCAATCAAACAAAGGAACAAGTTCAATTTTGAATCACACCAAAATTGGACAAGTTAATTCACACGATTTTGGGAGCAATGTGCTGCCGGTTTTTTTATTGATAATAATGTCAAAAGGTTATCAAAATAATGAAGTGTTTAGGCTTATATAGAATGAGCCTTTAGCTAAATCAACTAGGAAAAGAATAACTAGTTAACCTAAATCAACTAGGAAACAACTAATTAACAAAAAGGCCACAATTTGGCTAAGTTTAAAGAATAGTCACGCAGGACCAAACAAAAAGAATTAATGTCTTCAATAACTACATAATAATACAACATAAATACAAGTGTACATCTTCAACACAAGATTCGTCCACAGCAAGATTTATGGACGCTTGGATCTTCTCCAAGGCTAACCAACGCCTTTTCTTGTCTTGTTCATAGATGGCATTGATTACACTTGATCAAATTTATTTGTATCATTCTCCCCCTCTTGAGAGGATTTCTTCCTCGAAATCAAAGCACCGTCATGTCCGAAAGCAATGCTACTAGACAAGTCCATAACATAAGAGTTGTTATTGATATTCTGTAACACTTGAAATGGTCCATCTCCCTGCGGAGCTAACTTTCCTTTCCTATTGTTCGGAAATCTTTCCTTTCGGAAGTGCACCCAAACCCAGTCACCTTTCTTTAAGTCCAGCTTTTTCCTTCCTTTATTCTTCTTGACCGCTACCTTGTCATAAGCATCCTCCAAAGTTGTCCTCACCTTAGCATGCAATTCGAGCAACGCAACTGCCCGGTTTTCTCTGTCAACGCTAATAACTGCATCTCTCGGCAAAGGAACAAGATCAAGTGGTATCAAAGGATTAAAACCATAAACATATTCAAATGGAGTAATTCTAGTCATGCGATGAACAGTTCTATTATATGCAAACTCCATAATAGGTAATCGGTCAGCCCAAGTGCCGGACTTCCCTGTCACGACCCAAAATCCCAACCTGGTCGTGATGGCGCCTCTCGTGAAGACAAGGCCAGCCGAATCCACTAAACTTTGCTCAATTAGTTAGATAACGAGAAAATAATATAATTATGGTTTGATAATAGATAATTGCGGAAAATATAGCAAACCATCCCGACTACAGCCCTCAGATCGGGGTGTCACAAAGTCATGAGCAACTAATCAAATCCTATTAATAACATAACTATTANACTCTACCCTCCTGGATTAATACACAACCAATCCCAATTCTTGAGGCATCACAATAGACGGTATACGAAGCCTGAGGCTGATGGTAGAACCAATACTGGAGCTGTGGTCAAGGCTGTCTTGAGCTTTTGAAAGCTCTCCTCACACTTGTCTGACCATACAAACGGAACACCCTTCTGGGTCAATTTGGTCAAGGACGATGCAATAGATGAGAATCCCTGAACAAACCGGCGATAATAGCCTGCCAACCCGAGAAAGCTACGGATCTCAATGACCAGGACGTCTAGGCACGGTCTAGGCCAACTCTGAACCGCCTCTATCTTCTTTGGGTCAACCTGTATACCCTCGCTGGACACCACGTGCCCCAAGAAAGCCACTGAATTGAGCCAAAACTCACACTTGGAGAATTTTGCATAAAGCTTCTCCTCCCTCAATCTCTGCAATACAACTCGCAGATGTTCTGCGTGCTCTTCCTGGCTACGTGAGTACACCAGAATATCATCAATAAATACCACCACGAACGAATCCAGATAAGGCTGAAATACATTGTTCATTAACTGCATGAACGCTGCTGGGGCATTAGTTAGCCCGAAAGACATTACGAGAAACTCATAGTGGCCATATCTAGTCCAGAAAGCAGTTAACTGGTGATATCCTGAACGGAGATCAATCTTAGAGAACACTCGTGCCCCCTGAAGTTGGTCAAATAAATCATCGATGCGAGGCAAAGGATATTTGTTCTTGATCGTTGCCTTATTCAGTTGCCTATAATCGATGCACATTCTCATTGTGCCATCCTTCTTTTTCACAAATAGAACCGGTGCACCCCAAGGTGACACACTAGGGCGAATGAACCCTTTATCTAGGAGTTCCTGAAGTTGCTCCTTTAATTCTTTCCACTCTGCTGGTGCCATACGATAAGGTGGAATAGAGATGGGCTGAGTGCCCGGTACCATATCAATACCGAAATCAATATCCCTGTCCGGCGGCATGCCTGGCAGGTCTGCAGGAAATACATCGGGAAAATCCCACACAACTGGAACAGAATCGATGCTTGGAGTCTCAGCTCCAACATCTCTTACAAACGCTAGGTATGCAAGGCAACCCTTCCTAACCATACGTTGGGCTTTCAAATATGATATCACCCTACCGGGGATATAATCAGTCACGCCAAACCACTCGATCCGCGGCACACCCGGCATAGCCAAAGTAACTGTCTTAGCATGACAGTCTAAGATAGCACGGCATGGAGATAACCAATCCATGCCCAAAATAACATCGAAATCCACCATGCTTAATAGCAATAAATCAACTCGGGTCTCCAAACCCCCAATGGTTACTACACATGACCGATATACACGGTCTACAACAACAGTGTCGCCCACCAGAGTGGACACATGAACAGGTAGAGCAAGAAACTGACGGGGCGTATCCAAATAACGAGCGAAATACGCAGACACATAAGAATAAGTGGAACCGGGATCAAACAATACAGAGGCATCTCTGTGTCAGACTGAAACAATACCTGTAATAACGGCATCAGAAGCACTGGCATCTGTCCTGCCTGCAATAGCATAGAATCGAGCCTAGCCACCGCCTGCTCGACCTCCCCCTCTAGGGCGACCTCTAGCTACTTGACCACCGCCTCTAGCTGGCTGAGCGGGTGATGAAGTAACTGGAGCAGAAGTAGAGGGCTGGCCCCTCTGTTGGAATGATCTAGCTCCCTGATGAGGACATTTCCTCCACACGTGGCCCATCTCGCCACACTCAAAACAGATCACCGGTGCTCTAGCAGATGCATTCGGTCTAGAAGGACCCTGTGCTAACGGAGAATGAGCTGGGAGGGCGCTAAGTGTTGACTGGCCCTGCTGAAACCCACGATAACCACGACCTGCAGATGCCCCATTATACCCAGGGCTTACTGACTGAGCAGGCCTGAATGAACGGCCTCTACCTTGCTGAAACTGGCCTCTCGAAGGAGTACCACTGAAATTACCCGGTCCTCGAGGCCTCTTAGCCTCTCTCTCATCTCGCTCTTGACGGCGAACCGTCTCAATTTCGCGAGCTATATCGACCACTTCTTCGAAAGTAGCACCCAGTACTCTCTCCCTGGTCATAAGAATATGAAGATGGTAGTTAAGACCATCCACAAACCTCCTGATCCTTTCACGATCAGTCGGAACCATCCATGCAGCATGTCGAGCCAACTCAGAAAATCTTGACTCGTACTGCGATACAGTCATATCCCCCTGGCGCAGCCATTCAAACTGTCTACGCAGCTCCTCTCTACGGGACTGCGGCACATACTTCTCCAAGAAAAGAGTGGAGAACTGTTGCCAAGTAAGGGGCGCTGCATCTACCGGCCTACGCCTCTCATAAGCCTCCCACCAATAAAAGGCTGCTCCCGTGAATTGGAATGTGGTGAATGCCACACCACTAGACTCAAGAATCCCGGCTGTCCGGAGCATTCGCTGACACTTGTCAAGAAAACCTTGGGCATCCTCGCCCTCAGCACCACTGAATGACGGAGGCTGGAGTCTACCAAACCTCTCAAGACGACGTTGCTCATCGTCTGGTATAACTGTCACTACGTGCTCCTGAGCTGGTGCAACCGGCTGGGCTGGAGGTGCCCCCGGCATCTGTAGCCCCTGGACTACCTGCTCAGGTGTACGGGCAACTGGAGTCTGATTGCCTCCCCCGGCCTGAGAAGTAGTTGCAGCTGTAGTGGCTGAAACCGCCTGAGCTAGGCCAGTGCACACGTTTAGAATCTGAGCCAAGGTATCCTGAAGACCAGGAATAGCTGCAGGCACAGCCGGTGCCTGACCTGGGGCTGGGACGGCTGGTGGATCAACAGATGCTGCCCTCGCCGCTCTGCCTCTACCACGACCACGACCGCGTCTACGGCCTCTGGTGGCCTCAGTGGGTGGTACTGGTGGTCGTCCACCTCGTCCGGTAGTTCGTGGCCTCACCATCTGTGAGAGAACAGAATACAGAAGTTTTAGTACTCGAATCAACAAGTTCGCACGATAAGGATTTCAAGAATATGGAATTTTCCTAAAAAGGTTCTGCAGCCTCTCGAAGATAAGTACAGACGTCTCCGTACCGATCCGCAAGACTTTACTAAACCAGCTCATGACTCGTGAGGCCTAGGTAAACCTAGGCTCTGATACCAACTCTGTCACGACCCAAAATCCCAACCTGGTAGTGATGGCGCCTCTCGTGAAGACAAGGCCAGCCGAATCCACTAAACTTTGCTCAATTAGTTAGATAACGAGAAAATAATATAATTATGGTTTGATAATAGATAATTGCGGAAAATATAGCAAACCATCCCGACTACAGCCCTCAGATCGGGGTGTCACAAAGTCATGAGCAACTAATTAAATCCTATTAATAACATAACTATTACAATATTTTTGGCACAAATGTCTGAAGAAAATGAAAGCGACAAAAAGAAGGAGACACGGGGCTGCGGACGCCAACAACTACCTCGTAACCTCCGGATCACCGTCCTGGCAGTACGTAGTAGTCAATGCCTCAAAACGGTACCGTTAACGCCTGAATCTGCACACATGGTGCAGGGAGTAATGTGAGTACTTCCAACTCAGTGAGTAATAAATAAATAATGACTGAAAGTAAGAAAACACATAATGCACAAGGCAATCCATAAAGAAGCAACGAAACATCATTGAATCAGTAGCCAGTGAAATCAAGTAAAATTTGTGAAGTAAAGGAAACCACTTTAAAACCGCCCCTTGGGCTCAATATCATTTGAAAACAGTAAAACCTTTCAAAATCCGGTTACCAGTTGTCATTGTTACCAACTGTAACCTACAGTTGTCATTGTTACCAACTGTAATTCTATCAAACTCCGGTTACCAGTTGTCATTGTTACCAACTGTGTCATCTCTGGTTACCGGTTGTCATTGTTACCAACCGTAACCTACAGTTGTCATTGTTACCAACTGTATCATCATGATGGGTACTCTGCGCTCACTGTGGGTGGTTCAGACTTCCGGAAGGGGCTTCTTACGGCCCAAGCGCTATACCATATCTCGTGGCGGCGTGCCACCCGATCCCATTTACATCATATCCGTGGCGGCGTACCACCCGATCCATTTCAAAATCATTTGAAAACATCATTTAGTTTTCAAAACCGAATTCAAATAATGATTCAAAACATTAACAAATAACCCTGAAGGGTTTACATAATCGGCGTGAAGCCCAAACATAATTTCAGTAATCAAAACAGTAATAAATTACCCCTGAAGGGTTTACCTCATCGGCGTGACGCCCAAATATGATTTTTGTAACAAAACAATGATAAATTACCCCTGAAGGGTTCACGTAACCGGCACGAAGCCCAAATATGGCTAAAAGCCCAAATCATTACATTATCAATCAGTTTCAATCAAAATAGGTAGTAAATAATCAATCGGGATGGACCAAGTCACAATCCCAAACAGTAAACGACCCCACGCTCATCATGGAGCGTGTGCCTTACTTCAATATAGCACTACGATGTGCAATCCGGGGTTTCAAACCCTCAGAGCATCATTTTTAATCATTACTCACCTCAAACCAGCTAAATCCTTAGCCCGCGACGCCTTTGCCCTTTGAATTGGCCTCCACGTGCGTCGAATCTATTCATAAACAATTCATTACGTTCAATACCCATAATGGAAACCAATTTCCATCGAAATTTACAACTCTACGGGCAAAATCCCGAAATTAAGCTCAAAATTAATAGTGGGGCCCATTTCCCGAAATCATTCGAAATTCATAAAATGTAATTACCCATTACAATACGAGTCCATGCATATCAAGTTTGTCAAATTCCGACATCGGATTGACCTTAACCCCCAATTTCGTATTTTCAGAAATTCAGTGAAGAACCCTAGGTTCTTCCTTCACAATTCATGGACTCATAATGGGATTAAACATGGAAATCATAGTCTAAGAAGGAATTTAGGGTAGATAACACTTACCCGATGTTTCTCTTGAGAGTCCCTCTCTATTTGTTCCAAACTTCACTTTAATCCTCTTCTCAAAAGCCCCCAAATTATTTTAAGGTGATGTAACCCCTCTCCTTGCAAGATTAACCATGTAAATCTTCTTTGCATGTGAGTTTTGGGGTTGATTTCTAGTGATTCCTTGTGTTTGTAAATGTATTCCCTCGTGGGTATTGAGTCTTGTGTTTCAGGAGTGTGCAAATGGACCCTAGGTCCCATTTATAGCGTGTTAAAAGTCGGGCAAAAGTACCTAACCAGGTCAATTTCGCGGCCAAGAAGTGGGATTTCGCGGTTCGCATATCACATTTCGCGAACCGCTTTTCCATCGCGAATTGGACGAACAAGTTGCCCAGGTTTCTGCCCGTGTTCGCATATTCAAGTTCGCGAATCGCGAACTCGCCGCGAATCTCCCCTTCAGGCACTGCTTCACTTCGCGACCCCCAGGTGCATTTTCGCGACTCGCTTTTCAGGTTCGCGAACCGCTTTTTGGTCGCGATTTTCACCTGAAGCTTCTGCTTCCGTTCGCGATGCCTTGTAGGGTTTCGCGGTTCGCTTTTCTCAAATGCGAACCGCATTCTTGTCGCGAACCTCACCTGATCATCTGATTTCTAGCTGGTTTTACAAAATTAAGCCTAACTTTTTCATACAGAGTTCGATTTAGACGATTCTTTTTGCTATGGCTCCGAAATTTCAATACGGAGCTAATGCCTCAAACAAAATTGAGTTTGGAGATCGTTTACTAATTTTACTGATAATTACACCAGAAAGTATGAAGTCAACGCTTTATGAAGCGACGACCTAAGTCCCGTCGACTATTCAAAATTCATCCGAGACCCCCGGGACTTTATCTGAACATGAACACATGTTCTATAAGCTCATTTAAACTTGTTCCAATCATTGGAACACTAAAATAAACATCGAATTGCCAGGTTTGTATTAGATTCAAACCTACGGACTCCAAGGATTATTAAATCGATCCTTTGATCCGAACCTAACCAAACCATGTCCGAATGGTCTGAAAATTTACACGCAAGTCCTAAATTACACAACGAAGCTACAGCAACTTTCGGAATTCCATTCCGACTCCTGGATCAAAATTTCACCTATCGACCGGAAATTCGAACTTCATCGATTCAAGCCTAGTTTCGTTCGGGGTCTCCAAAACTTATTCCGATCACTCGTCTAAGTCATAAATCCTACCCCGAAGCTAACCGAGTCATCAGAATTCAAATCCGAACCCTCTAACTCATAAGTTAATCTACGGTTGACTTTTATGACTTAAGCCTTCTTAAAAAGAGACCATGTGTCTCATTTCTTGCCTATTCATTCCGAGTACAACTTTCTCAACTTAATTTCTCATAATATAATTAATGAAATAATATGGGGTATAAACTGGGTCATCACATTCTCCCCCTCTTAAATAAACGTTCGTCCTCGAACGAGTCAAGAAGCATACCTGGAATTTCAAAGAGGTGTGGGTATCTGCTCTGCATCTCTTGCTCGGTTTCCCAAGTAGCTTCTTCCATGGGCCGACCTCTCCACTGAACTTTCACTGAAGCTATTTCTTTGGACCTCAGCTTCCGAACCTGACGATCCAGAATCGCCACCGGCTCCACCTCATAGGTTAAGCCATCATCCAATTGAATTGTGTTGAAGTCCAAAATATGAGATGGGTCCCCAATGTACTTTCTGAGCATAGAAACATGAAATACCGGATGTACACTCGACAGATTGGGTGGCAAGGCAAGCTCATATGCCACCTCCCCCACTCATCGAAGTACTTCAAACGGCCCAATGAACCGAGGACTCAATTTCCCTTTCTTTCCGAACCTTATAACACCTTTCATAGGTGAGACTTTCAGCATAACTTTCTCACCGACCATGTAAGATACATCCCGTACCTTCCTGTCAGCATAACTCTTTTGCCTTGACTGTGCAGTGTGAAGCCTTTCCTGAATTATCTTCACTTTTTCTATAGCATCCTGAACCAAGTTAGTCCCCAATAGTCTATCTTCGCTGGGCTCGAACCAACCAATCGGAGATCTACACCGCCTCCCATACAGAGCCTCGTACGGAGCCATCTAAATACTTGACTGATAGCTGTTATTATAGGCGAACTCTGCAAGTGGCAGAAATTCATCCCATGAACCTTTGAAATCAATAGCACAAGCACGCAACATGTCCTCTAGGATTTGAATAGTTCGTTCAGATTGCCCATCCGTCTGAGGATGAAAGGTTGAACTTAATTCTACTTGAGTACCCAACTCCCTCTGCACGACCTTCTAGAACTGCGAGGTGAACTGAGTACCTATATCAGAAATGATAGAAATGGGAACACCATGCAGCCGAACGATCTCTCGGATATAAATCCTTGCCAATCGTTCTGAAGAATAAGTAGTACACACCGGGATGAAATGTGCGGACTTGGTCAGTCGATCCACAATCACCCAAACAGCATCGAACTTCTTCAAAGTCCGTGGGAGTCCGACCACAAAGTCCATAGTGATTCGCTCCCATTTCCATTCAGGAATAGCTATCTGCTGAAGTAAACCGCCTGGTCTCTGATGTTCATATTTTACTTGCTGACAGTTGAGACACCGGGACACGAATCCCACAATATCTTTCTTCATCCTTCTCCACCAGTAATGTTGTCTCAAATCCTGGTACATCTTTGCGGCACCCGGATGAATAGAATACCGCGAGCTATGGGCCTCCTCCAGAATTAACTCCCGAAGATTATCCACATTGGGTACGCAAATTCGACCCTGCATCCTTAACACTCCATCGTCACCGATGGTCACATCTTTAGCATCATTATGCTGGACTCTGTCCTTGAGGACAAGCAAATGCGGATCGTCATACTGACGCTCCCTGATGCGATCACAAAACGAAGACCGAGAAACCACGCAAGCCAACACCCGGTTAGATTCCGAGATGTCTAATCTCACCAGCCTATTAGCCAAGGTCTGGACATCGACTGCGAGAGGTCTCTCTCCCACTGGAATGTATGCTAAACTCCCCATACTCGCCGCCTTTCGGCTTAAAGCGTCGGCCACCACATTGGCCTTTCCCGGATGGTATAGTATAGTAATATCATAATCTTTGACCAATTCTAACCATCTCCGCTGCCTCAGATTAAGATCTTTTTGCTTGAACAAGTGTTGAAGGCTACGATGATCAGTGAACACTTCACAAGATACACCGTACAAGTAGTGCCTCCAAATCTTTAAGGCATGAACTATGGCAGCAAGTTCCAAATCATGCACGGGGTAGTTCTTCGCATGAGGCTTCAACTGATGAGAAGCATAAGCAATAACTCTACCCTCCTGCATTAGTACACAACCTATACCAATTTTCGAGGCATCACAATATATGGTATACGAGCCTGAGGCTGATGGTAGAACCAATACTGGAGCTGTGGTCAAGGCTGTCTTGAGCTTTTGAAAGCTCTCCTCACACTTGTCTGACCATACAAACGGAACACCCTTCTGGGTCAATTTGGTCAAGGACGATGCAATAGATGAGAATCCCTGAACAAACCGGCGATAATAGCCTGCCAACCCGAGAAAGCTACGGATCTCGGTGACCGAGGACGGTCTAGGCCAACTCTGAACCGCCTCTATCTTCTTTGGGTCAACCTGTATACCCTCGCTGGACACCACGTGACCCAAGAAAGCCACTGAATTGAGCCAAAACTCACACTTGGAGAATTTTGCATAAAGCTTCTCCTCCCTCAATCTCTGCAATACGACTCGCAGATGTTCTGCGTGCTCTTCCTGGCTACGTGAGTACACCAGAATATCATCAATAAATACCACCACGAACGAATCCAGATAAGGCCGAAATACATTGTTCATTAACTGCATGAACGCTGCTGGGGCATTAGTTAGCCTGAAAGACATAACAAGAAACTCATAGTGGCCATATCTAGTCCGGAAAGCAGTCTTAAGGATATCTGCATCCCTGATCTTTAACTGGTGATATCCTGAATGGAGATCAATCTTAGAGAACACTCGCGCTCCCTGAAGTTGGTCCTTTAATTCCTTCAACTCTGCTGGTGCCATACGATACGGTGGAATAGATATGGGCTGTGTGCCCGGCACCAGATCAATACCGAAATCGAAATCCCTGTCCGGCGGCATGCCCGGCAGATCTGCAGGAAATACATCGGGAAAATCCCGCACAATTGGAACAGAATCGATGTTTGGAGTCTCAGCCCCAACATCTCTTACAAACGCTAGGTAAGCGAGGCAACCCTTCCCAACCATTTGTTGGGCTTTCAAATATGATATCACCCTGCCGGGGATATAATCAGTCACGCCACGCCACTCGATCCGCGGCACACCCGGCATAGCCAAAGTAATTGTCTTAGCATGACAGTCTAAGATAGCACGACATGGAGATAACCAATCCATGCCCAAAATAACATCGAAATCCACCATGCTTAATAGCAATATATCAACTCGGGTCTCCAGACCCCCAATGGTTACTACACACGACCGATACACACGGTCTACAGCAACAGTGTCACCCACCGGGGTAGACACATGAACAGGTAGAGCAAGAAGCTCACGGGGCGTATCCAAATAATGAGCGAAATACGCAGACACATAAGAATAAGTGGAACCGGGATCAAACAATACAGAGGCATCTCTGTGGCAGACTGAAACAATACCTGTAATAACGGCATCAGAAAAACTGGCATCTGTCCTGCCTGGAATAGCATAGAATCGAGCCTGGCCACCGCCTGCTCGACCTCCCCCTCTAGGGCGACCTCTAGCTACTTGACCACCGCCTCTAGCTGGCTGAGCGGGTGATGAAGTAACTGGAGCAGAAGTAGAGGGTTGACCCCTCTGTTGGAATGATCTAGCTCCCTGATGAGGACATTTCCTCCACACGTGGCCCATCTCGCCACACTCAAAACAGATCACCGGTGCTCTAGCAGATGCACTCGGTCTAGAAGGACCCTGTGCTGACGAGGAATGAGCTGGGAGGGCGCTAAGTGTTGATTGGCCCTGCTGAAACCCATGATAACCATGACCTGCAGATGCCCCATTATACCCTGGGCTTACTGACTGAGCAGGCCTGAATGAACGGCCTCTGCCTTGCTGAAACTAACCTCTCGAAGGAGTACCACTGAAATTACCCGGTCCTCGAGGCCTCTTAGCCTCCCTCTCATCTCGCTCTTGACGGCGAACCGTCTCAATCTCGCGAGCTATATCGACCACTTCCTCGAAAGTAGCACCCAATACTCTCTCCCTGGTCATAAGAATACGAAGATGGTAATTAAGGCAATCCACAAACCTCCTGATCCTTTCACGATCAGTCGGAACCATCCAGGCAGCATGTCGAGCCAACTCAAAAAATCTTGACTCGTACTGCGATACAGTCATATCCCCTTGGCGCAACCATTCAAACTGTCTACGCAGCTCCTCTCTACGGGACTGCGGCACGTACTCCTCCAAGAAAAGAGTGGAGAACTGTTGCCAAGTAAGGGGCGCTGCATCAACCGGCCTACGTCTCTCATAAGCCTCCCACCAATTAAAGGCTGCTCCTATGAATTGGAATGTGGTGAATGCCACACCACTAGTCTCAAGAATCCCGGCTGTTCGGAGCATTCGCTGACACTTGTCAAGAAAACCTTGGGCATCCTCGCCCTCAGCACCACTAAATGACGGAGGCTGGAGTCTACCAAACCTCTCAAGACGACGTTGCTCATCGTCTGGCATAACCGGCACTACGTGCTCCTGATCTGGTGCAACCGACTGGGCTGGAGGTGCCCCCGGCATCTGTAGTCCCTGGACTACCTGCTCAGGTGTACGGGCAACTGGAGTCTGATTACCTCCCCCGGCCTGAGAAGTAGTTGCAGCTGTAGTGGCTGAAACTGCCTGAGCTAGGCCAGTGCACACGTTTAGAATCTGAGCCAAGGTCTCCTGAAGACCTGGAATAGCCACAGGCACAGCTGGTGTCTGAACTGGGGCAGGGGCAGCTGGTGGATCAACAGATGCTGCCCTCGCCGCTCTGCCTCTACCACGACCACGACCGCGTCCACGGCCTCTGGTGGCCTCAGTGCGTGGTACTGGTGGTTGTCCACCTTGTCCGGTAGTTCGTGGCCTCACCATCTGTGAGGGAACAGAATAACAGAAGTCTTAGTTCTCGGATTAACATGTTCGCACGACAAGAATTTCAAGAATATGGAATTTTCCTAAAAAGGTTCTGCAGCCTCTCGAAGATAAGTACAGACGTCTCCGTACCGATCCGCAAGACTCTACTAAACCCGCTCATGACTCGTGAGACCTATGTAACCTAGGCTTTGATACCAACTCTGTCACGACCCAAAATCCCAACCTGGTCGTGATGGCGCCTCTCGTGAAGACAAGGCTAGCCGAATCCACTAAACTTGCTCAATTTGTTAGATAACAAGAAAGTAATATAAATATGGTTTCATAATAGTTAGTTACGGAAAATATAGCAACCCATCCCGACTACAGCCCTCAGATCGGGGTGTCACAAAGTCATGAGCCACTAAGGAAATCCTACTAATAATAATATAACTATTACAATATTCTTGGCACAATTGTCTGAAGAAAATGAAAGCGACAAAATAAAGGATATACGGGCTGCGGACGCCAACAGCTACCTCGTAACCTCCGAATCACCATCCTGGCAGTGGTAGTCAATGCCTCAAAACGGTACCGTTAACGCCTGAATCTGCACACATGGTGCAGGGAGTAATGTGAGTACTTCCAACTCAGTGAGTAATACACATAAATAATGACTGAAAGTAAGAAAACACATAATGCACAAGGCAATCCATACAGAAGCAACGAAACATCATTGAATCAGTAGCCAGTGAAATCAAGTAAAAATTGTGAAGTAAAAGAAACCACTTTAAAACCGCCCCTTGGGCTCAATATCATTAGAAAATAGTAAAACCTTTCAAAATCCGGTTACCAGTTGTCATTGTTACCAACTGTAACCTACAGTTGTCATTGTTACCAACTGTAATTCTATCAAACTCCGGTTACCAGTTGTCATTGTTACCGACTGTAACCCACAGTTGTCATTGTTACCAACTGTGTCATCTCTAGTTACCGGTTGTCATTGTTACCAACCGTAACCTACAGTTGTCATTGTTACCAACTGTATTATCTACCCATCTCCGGTTATCAGTTGTCATTGTTACCAACTGTAACCCACAGTTGTCATTGTTACCAACTGTGTCATCTTTCGTTACCGGTTGTCATTGTTACCAACCGTAACCTACAGTTGTCATTGTTACTAATTGTATCATCATGATGGGTACTCTGTGCTCACTGTGGGTGGTTCAAACTTCCGGAAGGGGCTTCTTACGGCCCAAGCGCTATATCATATCTCGTGGCGGCGTGCCACCCAATCCCATTACATTATACCCGTGGCGGCGTGCCACCAAATCCATTTCAAAATCATTTGAAAACATCATTTAGTTTTCAAAACCGAGTTCAAATAATGTTTCAAAATATTAACAAATACCCCTGAAGGGTTTACATAATCAGCGTGAAGCCCAAATATGATTTCAGTAATCAAAACAGTAATAGATTTCCCCTGAAGGGTTCACGTAACCGGCACGAAGCCCAAATATGGCTAGAAGCCCAAATTATTACATTATCAAATCAGTTCCAATCAAATAGATAGTAAAAATCATCAATCGGGGCGGACCAAGTCACAATCCCCAGTAGTAAATGACCCTGTGCCTTACCTCAATATAGCACTACGATGTGCAATCCGGGGTTTCAAACCCTCAGAGCATCATTTACGATCATTACTCACCTCAAACCGGCTAAAGTCTTAGCCCGCGACGCCTTTGCCCTTTGAATTGGCCTCCACGTGCGTCGAATCTATTCATAAACAATTCATTACGTTCAATACCCACAATGGAAACCAATTTCCATCTAAATTTACAACTCTACGGGCAACATCCCGAAATTAAGCTCAAAATTAATAGTGGGGCCCATATCCCGAAATCATTCGAAATTCATAAAATGTAATTTTCCATTACAATACGAGTCCATGCATGTCAAATTCGTCAAATTCCGACACCGGATTGACCTTAATCCCCAAATTTCATATTTTCAGAAATTGAGAAGAACCCTAGGTTCTTCTCTTTCACAAATTCGTGAATTTACAATGGGATTAAGCATGGAAATTATAATCTAAGAGGGATTTAGGGTATAGAATACTTACCCGATGTTTCTCTTGAGACTCCCTCTCTATTAATTCCAAACTTCACTTTAATCTTCTTCTTAAAAGCCCCCAAATATTTCTAAGGTGATGTAACCCCTCTCCTTGCAAGATTAATCATGTAAATCTGCTTTGCATGTGAGTTTTGGGGTTGATTTCTAGTGGTTCTTTGTGTTTGTAAATGTATTCTCTCGTGGGTATTGAGTCTTGTGTTTCAAAAGTGTGCAAATGGACCCTAGGTCCCATTTATAACGTGTTAAAAGTCGGGCAAAAGGTACCTAACCAGGTCAATTTAGCGGCCAAGAAGTGAGATTTCGCGGTTCGCATATCCCATTTCGCGAACCGCTTTTCCATCGCGAATTGGACAAACAGGTTGCCCAGGTTTCTGCCCGTGTTCGCGACGCCCAGGTGAAGATTCGCGATTCGCTTTTCAAGTTCGCGAATCGCGAACTCGCCGCGAATCTCCCCTTCAGCCACTGCTTCACTTCGCGATTCCCAGGTTCATTTTCGCGGTTCGCATGTCAAGTTCGCGAACCGCTTTTTGGTCGCGATTTTCACCTGAAGCTTCTGCTTCACTTCGCAATGGCCTGGTGGGTTTCGCGGTTCGCTTTTCTCAAATGCGAACCGCATTCTTGTCGCGAACCTCACCTGATCATCTGATTTCTAGCTGTTTTACAAAATTAAGCCTAACTTTTTCATACGGAGTCCGATTTGGACGATTCTTTTTTCTACGGCTCCGAAATTTCGATACGGAGCTAATGCCTTAAACAAAATTGAATTTGGAGCTCGTTTAATAATTTTTGTATCAATTACACCAGAAAGTATGAAGTCAACGCTTTATAAAGCGACGAATTAAGTCCCGTCGACTATTCAAAATTCATCCGAAACCTCTGGGACTTTATCTGAACATGAACACATGCTCTATAATCTCATTTAAACTTGTTCCAATCATTGGAACACTAAAATAAACATCGGATTACCAGGTTTGCATTAGATTCAAACCTATAGACTCCAAGGATTCTTAAATCGATCCTTTGATCCGAACCTGACCAAACCATGTCCGAATGGTCTGAAAATTTGCACGCAAGTCCTAAATTACATAACGAAGCTACAGCAACTTTCGGAATTCCATTCCGACTTCCGGATCAAAATTTCACATATCGACCGGAAATTCAAACTTCATCGATTCAAGCCTAGTTTCGTTCTGGGTCTCCAAAACTTATTCCAGTCACTCGTCTAAGTCATAAATCCTATCCCGAAGCTGACCGAGTCGTCGGAATTCAAATCCGAACTCTTTAACTCATAAGTCAATCTACGGTTGACTTTTATGACTTAAGCTTTCTTAAAAAGAGACCATGTGTCTCATTTCTTGCCGATTCCTTCCGAGTACAACTTTCTCAACTTAATTTCATTTAATATAAATTATGAAATAAATCGGGGCATATACTGGGTCATCACATTCTCCCCCTCTTAAATAAACATTCGTCCTCGAACGAGTCAAGAAACATACCTGGAATTTCAAAGAGGTGTGGGTATCTGCTCCGCATCTCTTGCTCGGTTTCCCAAGTAGCTTCTTCCATGGGCCGACCTCTCCACTGAACTTTCACTGAAGCTATTTCTTTGGACCTCAGCTTCCGAACCTGACGATCCAGAATCGCCACCGGCTCCACCTCATAGGTTAAGCCATCATCCAATTGAATCGTGTTGAAGTCCAGAATATGAGATGGGTCCCCAGTATACTTTCTGAGCATAGACACATGAAATACCGGATGTACACTCGACAGCTTGGGTGGCAAGGCAAGTTCATATGCCACCTCCCCCATTCGTCGAAGTACTTCAAACGACCCAATGAACCGAGGACTCAACTTCCCTTTCTTTCCGAACCTCATAACACCCTTCATGGGTGAGACTTTCAGCATAACTTTCTCACCGACCATGTAAGATACATCCCGTATCTTCCTGTCAGCATAACTCTTCTGCCTCGACTGTGCAGTGCGAAGCCTTTCCTGAATTATCTTCACCTTTTCTATAGCATCCTGAACCAGGTCAGTCCCCAATAGTCTAGCTTCGCCTGGCTCAAACCAGCCAATCGGAGATCTACACCGTCTCCCATACAGAGCCTCATACGGAGCCATCTGAATACTTGACTGATAGCTGTTATTATAGGCGAACTCTGCAAGTGGCAGAAATTCATCCCATGAACCTTTGAAATCAATAGCACAAGCACGCAACATATCCTCCAGGATTTGAATGGTACGTTCGGACTGCCCATCCGTCTGAGGATGAAAGGCTGAACTCAACTCCACCTGAGTACCCAACTCCCTCTGCACGGCTTTCCAGAACTGCGAGGTGAACTGAGTACCTCTATCAGAAATGATAGAAATGGGAACACCATGCAATCGAACGATCTCTCGGATATAAATCCTTGCCAACCGTTCTGAAGAATAAGTAGTACACACCGGAATGAAATGTGCGGACTTGGTTAACCGATCCACAATCACCCAAACAGCATCGAACTTCCTCAAAGTCCGTGGGAGTCCGACCACAAAGTCCATAGTGATTCGCTTTCATTTCCACTCGGGAATAGCTATCTGCAGAAGTAAACTGCTCGGTCTCTGATGTTCATATTTTACTTGCTGACAGTTGAGACATCGGGATACATATCCCACAATATCCTTCTTCATCCTTCTCCACCAGTAATGTTGTTTCAGATCCTGGTACATCTTTGCAGCACCCGGATGAATAGAATACCGCGAGCTATGGGCTTCCTCCAGGATTAACTCCCGAAGATTATCCACATTGGGTACGCAAATTCGACCCTGCAT